>JAVJIF010029065.1:0-49619 GCA_038442645.1 Agave tequilana
TGTATGGATATGATCCACTACACAATCAAGATGAAATATCTATGTTTTTGTCATTAAAGCTCTAAATATGGTTTTTTGGTTAACATATGTAAATGAAATACCAAAAACCAAATGATATTTTTTCAAAATGAATGTCTTTTCTAAACTGAAAATTCTTTTATGAAAAGACAACTAAACAAGAGTGTGTGTGTGATATCTACTTGAGCAATCCACCAACTATCTATCCTTTACATTTTACTCTAAAACAAAAACAAAATCTTATACCTAGACACAAGTCTTCATCTTTTTGAAGTCTTCACTTGAAGGCTTCTCATCTTCTTGACTTGGTCCAAGCTTGAGCCAAAAGCTCCTTGGATCACACCGTGCTAGCTCCAAATTTTGACATTTTATCCTTTGTTGAGCTATGCACCTACTAAGATCTTGATAATGAATCTGTCACTAATTAAACACAAGATCATTAGTAAACATAACTTCATGAGTTGATCATCATCAAAACTAGGGTGATAGGCCTTTGGGCCAACAATCTCCCCCTTTTTGATGATGATAAAACTCATGGAGTTATATATGCATGGATTAAAGTAAAGCTCCAAAGAAGCTCCCCCTTAACTCATGCATAACACAAAATAATAGATATGGCAATGAGGCACATGAGTATGTATGCAAGTATGGAGATAAAACATGCAACAAGTATAAATCAAAATCTTTTTCTCCTATTTGCAATACAAAAATATATATGCATAAATAACAAGGAAGACAAATACTTCTCCCCCTAAGCAATGAAAACATGCATATAAACTCAAATAGTTCTCCCCCTTTTTGTCAATCATCAACAAAGGGTTCAAAGTGAAATCAAATCAAACAAATTTTTCTCCCCCTTTTTGTCATAAACAAAGAGATCAATAAGGGGTCAAATCAAACATATCAACAAAATGTTTTTTTATATTATTTTTCTTAAACAAAATTTTTAAAGGTATCAGAGCTTTTGTAAAAACAAACAAATTTTTTAAGATACCAATTGAAAATAATCATTATTGTAAAAACATATTGATACCAATTGACATTTAACAAATATGAAGTTGAAGCATTTTGATACCAATAGTAAACATATGAAAAAAAAATTTATTTTTCATCAAAAACTTTTTGCTTTTAAAAATGTGAGCCAATTGTGAGTTAAGCACATGGAAATCATATATATGTATGAGAAATGAGTATACCAAGTGAAATTGAAACATACATATATATAAGAAACAAAATATGAGTATATACAAAATAAGTTCATATTGATACCAATTGAAACGATTCAATGATACCAATTTACATAACAATAAAATCAAGTGTATATCTCATAACCTACCACCCTTCATATGCACAAGGTAAAAGATTTTCAATGAAGCATTCAAGGCATAATCGCCCATCCATCCTCCCATTGATGGTAGGGGTTTTCAAAAATAGATTTGAAAATAAGCTTAGTTTGAAAAACTCTACCAAATGAAGAGATTGCACTAGTTAATATGAAAATATTTTAAAACTAGTACGAAATCCTTCAAGCAAGGAATAAAGCAAAAGGAATGTCAATAAATCTCAATATTCCTTTAAATCATCACACACATTTTTTTTTTTAAAGATATATTTCAAGATATATGTATGTTTTGACAACAATAAGTATACATACATATCTCTTAAACACAATTGAGTCCATATAAATAGATTTGCATTAAAGGCAAATGACTCAAGAGGTATACATGTATATCTTAAAGTTTGGCAAAATATACATATACATGAAATGAAAACACATGATCATAAATCAAATCCAAAAAGTGGGAACATAAGTTTAAAAGTGTATGTATCATCAAAACCAAGCAATACAAGCACATTTCATGGGTTCAAATAAGCGTTCAAGCATAAATATAAATAGATTTATTTGTGGCCCACGACATGTACAAGTATAAATCCTAGTGTTGACACAAACTAACATATAAACTAATATTCAAATCATGAAGCATCAAATTTTGAGAAAAATAGAATCATGTGTCAATCTCAAAAATTATTTGAAGAACAAATAACTAGTATAAATTGTTTTTGAAAAAACTAGTTAAAAAATCCTTCGAATATATCAAATCTTATGTTTTCATAAAACATAACTAGATACACAAAAATTTAAGCACTCATGGTCTATAAGGCTCAAAAATGATTTTAACAAAAGTGTGAGTGTTAAACGATCATGTAAATAGCATTTTTATGAAATAGTCATTGATGCTCATAAGTCACATTTTTAACAAAAGCACGAAAAATCATTTTTTATCAAAGCACTAATCATCATGGTATATGTATGATTAATCCAATCCTAATAATACACATACATATCCCAAATATTAAAAGAGTCTATTAATGATGTTTGCATGAAGGCAAGAGACTCACGGGTATACATGTATATTTATTAGATTTGAATTTAACATACATATACATGAAGTAAAGCATAAAAATTGGCAAAGCATGTATAAATGAAAGAATCATCAAAACTAGACTATGCATATGCAAATAGTGGGTACAAATGAGCATGAAGTTCAATCATATATGAATCAATTGTAATTCACTATTTGTATATGTATACATGCAAGTTTTGATAAAATCTACATTTAAACATGTAAATACCACATGAAGCACACAAAAATATGAACATGCTATATGATATATGAAATTAAAAAACATGTGCATAAAAGTAGGAGTTTAGAAATTGTTACCAACTCCAAAGCTCCAAATATGGTGGTCTTTCCACCAAAGCTCCTTGATAGCGATGCATCTAAAAGTATGTCCATCAAGTCTATTGCATCCACTACCAAGGCACCAATTCTCTCACGTTTTGTGAGAGCCCTCACCTACATCATAAGCAAAAGGTGGGGGTTTTTGTACCCATATTTTCTTGGTCCACGGGGTTAGTCTTATGTTGAGGAACCCAAAAATTTGTATTCTTAGCAAAATTAAAATGATCTAATCTATCATAACAATATTTTGCTAAATGGTCTTTTCGACCACAATGTGTACATATGTACACCTTAGTATGCTTATGTGTAGGAGTGTGATCATGTTGTGCAACATAATCATATGCATGATGGGTATGATGTGCATGAACATGTTAAGTTTATTTCTTTGAAAACATTGACTCCAACCTAGAATGATTAAAAGCACAAGAGTTCAAAGTTGAACTCAAACCATCCATTTTATTTTTCAAATTCTTAATCTCATTAGTTGTGGCATGTAAAGCATGATGAGATATATGATCATTTTTCTTTTTCTTTTTAGAAACAAATTCTTTTTCCTTTTCAACAAATTTTCTTTTCAAAGTAATTTTTCTTGAAAAACAACTTCTTTTTGTTTTTCCACCAAATCAATTTTATTTTTCAAAGTATTGTTTCCTTCACACAAATCATTCAATTTGAAAATAAGGAAACATTCTCATTTTTCAAATCTTCCTTTTCCTTTTCTATGCATGCAATCATATTTGCTAATGAATCTTTTTCTTTAAGCATGCAATCAAAATCTTTTTTCAAATTTTTGTTATCTTTTTCTAAACATGCAATGTTAGATCTAAATGTATCATGTTCTACATGCATGCAAGCAATGTTCTTTTTCAAATTTTTATTTTCTTTCTTAAGCATGTCATATTTTTCAAGAATTGTTTGACAAAATGAAGTGAGCTCATCATATGACATGTCCTCATCATCGGATTTGGAGTTTACTTCAAGGGGTTATCCCCTTGGACCATGTAGCACACGTTGGAGGTGTTGCTTCCAACGTCCGAATCGCTCCCCGCATAGTATTGTTCATTTTCACCGAGGGAGATGAGGGTATTCCACACTACAAAAGCCGAATCAAAGTTAGAAACTCTAGATAAATAAACATCATCTAGGGTAGACTTTAAAGCATTAAGGGCTTTTGAGTTAGCCTCAAAATTCTTACCATCTAAACAATATGCATTATTAGTAGTGGCAAGATAAACATGATAACCTAGGGCCTTGAGGTACAAGGACATCTTCACCTTCCATATATGGATGTTAGCAATGTCAAACATGGGTGGTGACATGAAGTCCATGGTGTGTGTACAAATATTGTGATTAGCCTAAAAATGAGGATCTTTTACTCTAGGTTGTTAGACCAAATCAGAGTACCAAGCTCTGATACCAATTGAAGGTTCACCTAGAGGGGGGTGAATAGGTGAAGGCTAATCTAATGGTCACTTAATGATGAATTATGCAAATAATGCGGAAGCTAAAAACAATTATGACCAAATTAAAACTTTTACACTATACACTATGTATAACATAAGAGTGTTGCCGAATTTCCCGTGAAGGGCTCTGGACAAACTCCTCTAGATTCCCCTTGAATGGGTTGAGGTGCCGCGTTGGCTCTCTTGGTTGAATACAAGTGTTAGCAACAATCCCACGCAAGTATATCAATTAAGCACACAATGTATATCTAGCATATAAAGATGAACAATAAAAGTATGCAAGATATAAAAGAGACAAAGAGAGAGAGAGAGAGAGTAAGCAATCGCAAACACCAGGGTATGTTTCGAGGTTCAAGCACACTTGCTCTACATCCCCGCCTTCGACACATGAAGGATTTCCACTATGCAAGATCCCACTGGATCTCTCCTCGGTGCCGCAACACCTACAAGCCCTCGGACTCTCTAGTTCCGTACACACCGCAAGCCCCGGCTCGCCGAGGCCGCACCTCAAACAACCGAGTCCGCACCCGAACTCAAAACAACGACGAGCACACTTGCGCGTCTCCTCAAAGAACAAGAAAAGATCTTTGGTGATCACAATATTTTGATCACCTAAAGCACTCTCACTACAACACACCTATAGGATGAATAATCAATGGATGCTCAAGTGTGGTGTGAGAAAAGCAAGGATTGAAACTTTGGTGAAAAACTCAAGAAATCTCTTTTACACTCTTGATAAATTCTTCCCTTTAGATTGGAAGTATTTGCACTCAAATTTGTGGAGAAAACCCTTTTAAAAGAATGGGAAAAACTGGCTCAAAGCTCTCCTAAAATCTTGTGGCAAAACAATGACAAGACCCCCAATATATAGGCTGCCAGAAAATTAGCCGTTGGGATCTGTCAGAACTGCCGGTCGACCGGCCCGGTCGACCGCCAACGGTCGGATTTCTGACCGTTGGAGCCACGGTCGACCGGTGCGGTCGGCCGAACTTTCCAGAGAGCACTGCTCTCTGGAGCGGTCGACCGGCACGGTCGACCGTCCACCAGTACACAAAGGCGTGCACGTTTGTGCACGTCGGTCGACCATCCCGGTCGGCCGACTTCAGGGTTAGTCGACTATAAAGGTAGGCAAGTCGACTAGTTGAAGCCTGAAAACAGTTTTTTGGGATTTAAAACATGGTCTTTTTGACTTAAATAAAATCCCATAAAATACATAAAAATCTACAAAAATAGTTTTAACCAATATACTTGATAAACAAACATGCTTGCACAAAATCAAGGCATGTTATAAAAGTTTGGACTATTTTTGTAATATGGAAATATTTGGCTCATGATAAAAACTGTATTTTTCAAAACATCTTTTTTAAAATCTTCATCAAATACGAAAACAAGATATACTTTTAAAGCATAGTGTGTATGGATATGATCCACTACACAATCAAGATGAAATATCTATGTTTTTGTCATTAAAGCTCTAAATATGGTTTTTGGGTTAAACATATGTAAATGAAATACCAAAACCAAAATGATATTTTTCTAAAATGAAAGTCTTTTCTAAACTGAAAATTCTTTTATGAAAAGACAACTAAACAAGAGTATGTGTGTGATATCTACTTGAGCAATCCACCAACTATCTATCCTTTACATTTTACTCTAAAACAAAAATAAAATCTTATACCTAAACACAAGTCTTCATCTTCTTAAAGTCTTCACTTGAAGGCTTCTCATCTTCTTGACTTGGTCCAAGCTTGATCCAAAAGCTCCTTGGATCACACCGTGCTAGCTCTAAATTTTGACATTTTATCCTTTGTTGAGCTATGCACCTACTAAGATCTTGATAATGAATCTGTCACTAATTAAACACAAGATCATTAGTAAACATAACTTCATGAGTTGATCATCATCAAACTAGGGTGATAGGCCTTTGGGCCAACACAAGTTGCAAACCCTCCTTTTATTTGTTTGTATCCCTCTTGTGTAGAGGTGATTATGGAGGTTGTATTGGCTAGGTGCCTTATCCCTCAAGTGTGAGGTTTATAGTTGTTTGGGTTTGTACTTTGCCTCTAATGAGAGGTTGTGTTTATCGAGAGAGGAGTTGTGTACTCCCAAATTGTATTTGCCCAAATCCTCAGTGGAGGTTCCCTATGTGAGAAGTCCTGTGTGGACGCTATAGTGGAAATCCTTTTGGGTGAAGGCGGGGACGTAGAGCTGGGTGCTCGAACCTCGAAATATATCTCGGTGTTTGTGATTGATCCACTATCTCTAAACTCTCTATCTTATATTGTGTTTTGCATTGATTCATATTGTTCATATCATTCTTATATGCTTGGATTGTTTGCGTGTGCCTCACTTGTGTTGAACCAAGAGAGCTTCATATGGCACCTCAACTCTTATTTAGAGGAATTTAGAGGAGATAATCCAGAGCCCTTCACCGGGAATTCGGCTACACTCTTTGGTTACACTAAGTGTGTTGCTAATTATTTTTAATTCCACATCATTTGTTATTAGATTAGCCCTACACCTATTCACCCCCCTCTAGGTGTACTTTCACTGGTATGGGTATTTGTACTGACATCATTTGCTATTGTGTCTCGTCAGTAACTTTCTCATACTATTTTAAGTATGATTTTCTGGATCGAGTGCCTGTCGGCTGAGGTACATCGGCTTGCGTTATGCAAGCGTGCTTTTTTTCCCTCAGAATCACTGAGAGAAGTTGATGTCAGATTGCCGTCATCCAACAAGATAGAGATAACATTGAAAGATTTTCCCTTTGACTTGGATTTCTTCGAATCCCATTGTTCGTCTAGGGCAAGGTATGGGTGTATCCACTTGATTTTCCTTGTTTTCAATGTTAAGGGAACACGACCCTTACTCTCTTGAGTTTTAGCTGAAGGATGCTTTACTTCTAGCCGTGCTTCAGGGATTCAGAAGGTCCCATCAGGAACTGTGACTTTTTGGGTTTTTTTCGAACTCGATGGTCACCATGTTCGCAGTGACTTTCTTTTGTTCTGACTTCAGAGTCAAAACTCCGACATCGACTAAAACTTGAATTTTGTCCTTGAGGACAAAGCACTTGTCAGTAGGATGATAAACCATCCTATGAAAGAGACAATAGTTAGGATCGTTTGTGTGTCCTACTTCGTTAGGGCGTCGAACATCTGGCAGCTTCAGTTTATTCCCTTTGTGGAGTAAATGAAATATTGTGACAACCTGCTCGTCTTTGAAGGAGTACTATTTCAGAGGGAACTTAGACTCCTGATTATTGAAGCCGCTCTTCTTGGCCTTCAAATGAACGTCCCCTGACAATTCAATGGATATAGTCTCTTTTCCTTTGGTTTGGGAAGATTGCGCCATGTCGCCGTGTCCCATATTATTCATACCCCATTTACCTTTAGGGGTAGATGGCCCAAACTTTTTAGCCGACTTTTTAGCTATATCAGCTTGCTCGACTAGTTCTTTTCAGGTATGGGCTTTGAAAACTCCCAGGTGAATCTCCACTTGGTTCAGGAAGTTATGCCTACATGTCTGTAAGAGCATGAAAAATGGCATCCCTGCTGAGCACATCAGAGATAAGTTTCTGAACCGTTAAATGTAGTCACGAACAGATTCACCCTTCCTATATATGGTAGAGAGAAGTTTGTCCATGGTTACCTCGGTATCATCCTCGTAGAAACGAAAAAGAAATCGAGTTTCTAAGTCGATCCAGGAATTGATAGAGCCCGGAGGAAGGCTATGGAACCAGTCAAATGCCACCCCCTTCAGGGTGTCGATGAACAATCTGGCCACGATTGCATCGTTATCTATAACGTTACCTGTCTGAGACCGGAAGTAGTAGATATGCTGGTTCGATGAGCTTTTATCATCATATATATACAATGTTGGTGGCTTGAACTTTGACAGGTATAGTATTGAATCCCATTCCAATGGGTAAGGACAGACTGCCCCTACCTTCTTTAGTTCATCCCTCTGGTCTAGGGATGCGATCTGAGCTTGGATGCCTTTAAGAACTTCAGCATTCATAGAAGAACTTTCTTTTGACTTCTCAGTCTTGGGTTGTTCATCATTATGATGTTCTTCCTCATTATGATTACTCCCAGTATCATTGTTATTTTGGTTAGAGAGGAGTTGGGCGAGCATCTGTTGAATGCTGTCTAAGGCTTCTTTCTGAGCCTTGGAGGTTTTCTCTTCAGCTTCGAACCATCGATGGAGGTCATCATTACCGTTATCAGCCATATGCATCGACACTCTGTCAGTTCGTATCGAACTGAGTATGGCCGAAGAGGCATACCCATTGTCTTCGTCCTCCTCATCAGACCACTAGAATAATCCTCTCATTGGTTCTAGTGAGGTTATTGTAGTTAAGGAGGATGGCTGCTCATAATTGTAAGGTATTGTGACCCTAGACCTGGTATTTCAGAAGACACCTTCTTCGTGTACCGAGACTTGGCCTAAGCTCGGGCTATAGTCCAGATCTGGAGAACAGAAGGGAGGAGAGTTAGCACCACGCGATGTTCGTCTGCCTCTATGGGGTTCCTGCCTCCTTCCAATCATATTGATGGATGCAGAGGGCAGATCTGGTAGATTTCGCGATACGCCCCTTTTGCGATGCTTCACAGGAGCCTGCACCGATAGTCGATGAAAGACTGATTGTCAGTTTGGAGGAGTGGCAGGGATTGGTCCTAACCGGCTATGGACTGAGTGGACCATCACCAACTGACATCCCACTTGTTGACAACAAGAGGGAGAAGTCTGGAGTAACTCTTATTTCCGTTTGTTCGTTAAGAACTCTCGCAAGTCGGACGTAGCCGAGCTTAAGCAACTCAGCGTAGAGGCTCGGATAGATTGTGCATTGATGTGTCCCGATAATTTTGACACCCCCTTCTTGCTCGCAAATTTTGGAAACAAAACGCAGGATGATGCCATGTTCTTCTCATCGCCGCAGAGGTGATTAGCACTAGATAGTGCTTTAGCTCTAGCTTCGCGGATGAGAACTTTTGGAATACCCTTAGGCGCTGAAGCTGCATAAGCACCACTATCGGCACTCAGGGGCGATCCCTTAGCTCCACTGTGAAGAATGAACTTAACGTTTGAGGCATGCTGTGATGCTTTACTCGTCGCCTTCTTACGAAGGTGGTTAACACCGCTAGGTGCTTTAATTTTAGCCTGGCGGCTGGGAACTCCACACGTACCCTGAGATACTGGTGTTGTGTTTGCTAAACCATCAATAGCTTCGCTCGTAGGAGCAAGGTTAGAGCAAGGAGTTACTGCTCTTGGATTGGGCGAAGGCAGATTTGCCGCCCTAGCCTCACGGCTGATAGTTTCGACGAAGCAGGCAGGTATTTTGCCTTTGTCTTCGCGAGATAGGCGAGCCTGTGACGTAGCTACGCTTGAAGCTTCACATGGAGCTTTCTGTTTTGGGCCTCCACATCTGCTTTGGAAGGAGAGATTTAGGTTCCCAGGGAACCTGGCTATCCTCGCGTGAGACTGAGAGGAGTTGAGAGAAGGTCCGTTCGATTACTTGCCCATCTAGGGCTAGTTTCTGCTCTTAAACCTTAATCACTGAGACCTTCCTATGCTTTCGTGTGTAGAGCGTAGGACAACCTTCAGAGAGCAGTTCTTCGAATTTTTCTTGGTCAAAATGAATGACCAAGTTTTTGAAAGTAACGGGCTCAGGATGCTGACCATCGTATTGCGACACTGTCTCCTTGTTGCGTCAGAAGACCTTGTTCCCCAGCGGAGTCGCCATCTTATTTTTCATTGATTTTGCAAAGGGAAAAACTTACAAAAAAGTATGGAGGAGCTAAATTATAAGTAATTGAAAAGAAAATTATAAGTAGATCTCCTCTGAGATTTCTGAAAAAATGTACCGGTAGTAATCTTGTCAACGCGCGACCACTTTATCCCTTTGACGATGCGATAGGTCAGATGATCAAACTGCCTCCTAATAAGACTCCCTTCTCGCTTGGTTTGGGGAATCAAAGAACAGAGGATCAGTAGAGCCCTCTTGCTGCTTCTCGAGCTAATCTCCTCTCTCTTTGCCCGTCTCTCCTCATCTCCTCTCTTTAGTTTTTTTCCTCCCCCCAGTATGCCTCTGGTTGACTATTTATAGGGAGAACAGGGGTATAATCGCCCTAAAAATCTGGAAATAGATTGAGTCAATCTGTTTTGCATCCGGAAAGTAGCCTCGCCGCGAGGCTAGGAACAGCTTCTGCGAAGCTAAAATAGCGCAGGATGCTAATTGAGCGATATTCTGTTTAATCAATCAAGGGATTTCCTTTTATCTCTTCAATTAATTAGGAGATATCCTTTTATGAAAGATATCTCTTTAACTAATTGAGAGATCTCCCCTGATCTTCTCACCTGATTGGAAGAGTCGAAGGATTATGAACGGCAACTGCCGGATTTGACTCAATCTCCTTGATCTCTTCTGGATATTTGATTAGTCAAAATGACTATAAAGGACCCGCAGCGGAGTCGTTGCGTTGAGCTCATAGCGGAGCTGGGAGAAGCTTCTAGGGAAGCTAAAGAAAGCTCTCAGCGAAACTAAATAAGACTTATGGCGAAGCTACCAGTCAACCTTTTGCGCGGCTGTACGGAGCTTCGAGCTAAGCTAACTTTCTGTGGAGTTAGCTGAGCGTTTTCAGGCGAAACTTTAAGTAAGCTAGTAGCGAGGCTATGAAGGAGCTTCCTGCGATGCTAAGCAACTTTAGTTTCTCATGCGGACTTATCTCGTGGGCTCGTGTGAGACTAAGTGTTGAGCTAACTTAGTGTCTCTGACCTGCTTGGGCCTTCTCACGAGCTTTTCTTGGCTTACTATCTGCTTTACTGGATCAGTAGAGTCTAAGTTGCTGATTCGTCCCTTTGAGATGGGTAAAGAACTGGTCGTCAGCTTGTCTGCCACTTATTTTTGTAGATGTCAACAAGTTAGACATTGTTCAGTCCAGTTAGGAATCTTATCTATTTTAGAGTGTCAACAAAGATATTATCCATATCTTAATTGGTATAATTTTCGTCCCTGTCCTTTTTGTGTTCATTTTACCCATTATCGAAATTACGAGGACACAATTTTTGTAAGGTGGATGGAATGTAATACTTCGTTCTCAGAATACGTATTCAGATACATATTCAGATTTTTTTGATCATATTTTTTGATTTACTTCCCTTATTTGTTTTGTTTTATGATTAATTATGTGATTATCTTGCATTGGATTCGGATTCGTGGACTCGGAGTCAGTCCTAACCAGAACCAGGGACCCGATCCTAGTGTATTGCTCAATTTAACCTTTCTGCTAGTCAAATTTGATCGATTTCAGTTTCAAACACTGTTTCCCAATATTTTAGAATTTTCATAATTTTTCAGATTTTTTCTGAATTATTTTTATAAAAACCCTAAAATCGGGATTAATTGGTACCGCTAGTTTATTCCCAAACTTTTAATTTATAAATGGAATTAAATTTTAAGAAATCACTTTCACATTTTTTTTAGAATAATATTTACTATCTTAATACATTTTTTGAAAATTTTTCAGAATTTTACAAATTTGACCCGATTTGGTGTCGACCAGCATCGTCGGTCGATTGCAGAATTTTTAATTTTAAAAATGTAAAGAATTTCTTAAAATATTTTATCATGATTCTTAAAATAATATTCTTACTTTATAAGAATTTTTGCAGGTCATCCTGAGATACTTGAATTTCGGACGATTCCGATATTTTTTCGAAAATTTTGTCGCATCCGCGACCAAGTCTGGGGAATTCACTAATCTAATTATTTTTAATTTCTCTACCAATCACATTTTTCTCTTTTCCCATTTCTTTTTTTCCCCTTTTTTCCTTTCCATTTACTTCCAACAACTTCCAAACAATTCTTATACATCTAATTCATTCTTTAATCTTCCTTCAAAATATCCCCTCCAAAATATCCTAAACACTCAAGTGCCCTCTCCCATCACCTAGTCTGGCCAAGTCCTTCATCTCCTCTCTATTTTGCAACAAACCTCTCCTCAAAACTCTATCTCCTTTCATTTTAACTCCAATACCAAAATCCTTCTCCATTCCATCTTCTTCAACCTTCCATCCTTCTCCAAAACCCTAACAAACAACTACTCCTCCTTCATCTCCCACCATAATCACTACAACTATAACTACTACACTACCTCCCCATCACCTTCCTCCTCTTTCTCCTTCCACTTCATCAAGAATCCCATAAATCCACCATACAAACTACCTTCATCACTTCATTCTCCAAAATAACCTCCTTCAACTTATCTGCCCACAAGACCACCTTTACTCCTCCACCATCATGGTCGGCCACCACCAGAAGCTCAAGGCCGAGCTCCCCCTCTACGGCAACCACTCCAGTGACCATTCTGGATATCACTCCGATGATACTACAACAACAACACCAACGTCGCCACCACCGTCTTTACAGTACTATTTTCATCACCATCTCTTCTACTCTTCTCCACCACCATCACCATCACTATCACCACCATAACACCACCCTCATCATCACTATTTCAAGTTCCTACATCACCCTCCCCGTTATCTCCTTCTCCTTCCTTTTTATTCTCCTCCAAAATTCCCCACCACCAACTCCATCTCACTCTCATATACTCTCTCCCCTCTCACCATAGGGCCGGCCACCCCCTAGCCACCTATGGTGGTGGCACACCACCTCTAAGGCTGGCCACCTCTTAGAGCTGAGTCTCTGTTCATTTTTGCTTCAGTGATTTCCCTATTTCAGGACTAATGCGCGCGGTGTTTCCGTGAAGTTATCTTTTAGGCGAGTGTCCTCGCCTTAATTTGGGTACACCGCTTTAATGGGTGTATTGTACTTATATTTATATTTCCATGGATTTGTGTGAGTTGTAATCTGTGGACATATCGTGACTTGTATTGGGTTGATGTATTGTAATGCTTGTGATAGTGTAAACGATTTGATATTTGTGCACGTGTTAGTACTAATCATGCAGGTACCCATGTATAGTCTTCGGGGCTTCTGTCCACTCCCAAGATGGCTACTCAAGTGGTCTAGGCCTCGCACCCTTATGGGTTTCATGGTAACTACTAAGAGTATGCTTAGACCTCGGGCTTACTTCAGCCCTTATGGGCTTACACACAGCCTTCGGGCTTCACGCACTATATAGATGGTCTAGTTACTGCCTATTTATATGCATGATTATGTGAAACTAACATCTTATACAGGTACCTTTATACCGACTCTGAGTTTCTGCCCACTCCCAGGCTAACTATCTAATTGGTTTTAGGCCTGCACCCTTATGGGTTTCGTGGTAACTACCGAGAGTACGCTTAGACCCTAAGAGTACTTTAGCCCTCGGGCTCTCTCGCCCCCTTCCTCGAAAGAGGAGTGCGCTCAGACTGTCAGGTCTTTCATACTCCACCTGGTAGGAATGCATTGCGCTCAGCGCTTTACCACTAGATTCGTCTAGGCGAGATGCTGCCAGATTTTTTACTCGCACTTTAAGCCGAGTCGTCCCGGTCAATCACTTTAGTGACTAAACACTATTCGCTATCCGTGTCTCCAGCTTGCTCAACTCTGCTTGATTATACTCAGCTATCGCTATATCACTTATTATGCACATGCTTGATATGTTAACACTTGTTATGCACATGCTTGATATGCTTTAAATGTCTCATCGTATGCTTGTGTACACATCTCAACTACTAAATCCAATCCTCAATTTATGTGCCCCCACTTGGAGGTGATAATAGGCCACCCTACAAACATTCCTGTCACTCTACAATGGGATTTCCCCCACTTGGGGTTTGAGCTCTGCTGTAAGGATTTGCCCCTCTCGGAGCCCCGACAATGCAACTCTGAAGATGAGATATTCCCCACTCAGAAGCAAATGTGAATCTAACTCCGTTCCAGGGACTTCCCCTCTTAGAGGCTCAACCCTGTAGATAAGATTTTTCTCACTCAAAGGCACAAATTTGCAGGTACTATTGTGGGACAAACAACCACTTGGGACCACCAACGGAGCCAATTCCAGACAATTTGGAGTTAGAGAAAACTCTCCGAGCAGACATCCAATTCCAAATAAAAGAAATGATAAAACAAACCAGTCAAGATTCAAACAACCCTTCCATTTCAAAATTTCTACTTTTATTACAAGCTTTCTGATTGCATCCATCCAAATACAAACTTGGTTATATCTAATAAGAGTAATACAGGATCTATTACATGTTTGTATTTACCTTTACCTTTTGAAAGGAAAAATAGACACACTTTTTGCCACAACGTCCATGACAGCATACAAGAGATGACTTCCAAACAAACAATCCTCTGCTTTAAAGAGGCCAACGATTTCAGGAGGGTAATGATACTGAGAACTCTTAGAAAAATTCACAGAATTAAAGATCATGTCACAGGCCGCAGACTAAAGCCTGCAAGACAATGATGATATCACTTCCAAACTTCTCACTTCGAGGATGAAGTCGAAGTCGAGTAAGAGGAGGTGATTCTCGATAGAGATCTCGGGGAGTACCCCCACGCTTCTCACCAGTTGCTTGCAAGAAAAGAATTTTCACGAGCAAAGCAACAACAATCAGCAGGAGTGAACACAGTCAAACATGTGCCATGACGATGAGATTGAAACCATCATCAAACACATCATGCTCAATCCCCACTCCTGCCTCATACATGCTCTCAGGAAAGAGAGACACCAAGCCCAAACTCTAGACTAGATCGTCTAACCGAAGACCAGATGAGCAGACCAGGCTGAAGCAAGAACCCTGCCTATCCGTCATGATAGCGGGGCCTCATCGTAAAAACTGATGTTTTCCGGCAACTGGACTCCCTAACATCAGGAGTAACAACCGCTTTCATCCTCTCCCTTTCTTTCATCTACCAGACGAAGAAAAAGTAAGACATCACAACCCACCAAAATGACAGTTTTGAAAGCAACAGAAGATATGCAGATTCCTCCTCGAGGATACACCCTTTTTACAAATGGAGAAGAAGCCAGAACGCTTCCCATTCAAAATTCTAATCCCTAAGAAATCGATCCGCGACCCAAGATTTTTGGCATATTAAATCATCAAAATATCAAACATCACTGTTGCATGATCTTATCTATCATAATAAGAAGATTAGAAAAGACGCCAATTAGAGACCAGCTATAGATACACAATAATAAACCAGATCCTCACTTAAACTTCTAGAAGAATTCAAGACACCTAAAGGCTTCCAGCAACTTCGCTCTTCTGATTTCCTTCCCACGACTCTAGCAATCACACGGGGGCATCTGTAGTAGTCAGAATCTCATCATTCTTCGAGATCGCAACACGAGTCATATAGCATCAGGAGCGTCACAAGTGGACGACAAAATGAGACACAAATTGGTACACATTCAACCCTGAGGAAAGAGCCTCGGGCCTTACCCCCAAGCTCATATTCAACCCAAGGAGAGAGTCTCGGGCCCTGCCCCGAGCTCACGTTTCAAGAGGAGAAGATTTTGGGTCCCTTTCTTTCCCAACATCCGCAACTACTAGATCTCTGCCCTACTTTCATTGGAAACACCTCAGCATTAGGGTTTTTCCAAATTGCGAAGGCGGTTATGCTGCCACAATATTCCCACATTCTAAATGTTCTCTTATTTCAATGGAGGCAGTTACGGATAGTGGCAGACATCTCATCATGCCAATCCTGAGAATAAAGTACAACAATCCGAGTGGTTATGGAAAGACCCAACGAGCAAATCGTGCAGTTACGAAAATCCAAGGAATCCACGCCATCAGTTACAATACCACAAAGCATTTATACACCTAAGGATCTATGGAGGAAGGGGATGAAGAGAAGAGAAAAAGAAATTGAAAACACAGTAACACTCTAGAGAATTCACTGTAATCCTGAGAAAACATAGTAAATTCTCTCTCTCGTACCTCTATTTTTTCTCTCTCGTACTTCTATTTTTTCCCAGTTCGGGTTTCCATGTAAGAAACTTTGTCTCCGCCAGTTTACTATGTTGAAACCTTACGTTCCATTCCCAATCCCCTTCATTTGTGATGCGAGATTGGCCGTTTAATTAATCGCTTTGGAAAATCTCCACCATAGGTGTATTTTTATATGTAGGTGTAAACTCTTGTGTGACACCTAGATGCATTAAAACCTTTCTCATACATATATATATATATATATATATATATATATATATATATATATATATATATATATATATATATAAAAAGAGAGAGAGAGAGAGAGAGAGAGAGAGAGAGACACTCATATGTATATACATATGTGTGTGTGTCTGTATATATACATATATACATATGTATTTTATATCTACATGTGTGTGTGTACACATATGTATACATATATATATATATATATATATATATATATATATATATATATATATATATATATATATATATATATATATATATATATATATATATATATACACACACACACACACATATGTGTATACTTATATACACACACATATGTATACATATACATATGCATGTATATGTATATATACATATGTATATATACATACATGTGTGTGTATACCTATCTGTGCGCGCGCGCGCGCGCGTGTGTGAATATATATATATATATATATATATATATATATATATATATATATATATATATATATATATATATATATATATATATATATATATATATATTGCCCTCAACAGGGCGCTAGACTGGTTAGATCATGAGTGTGTTCCATTCAGCCCTACTGATGTAAACATCGGGACTTACCTATTCTATATGCGGGCAATGCACGGGACCCAGGGATTAGTCATGGTGCGCTAAGTGACTTCGGATACCCGAATGATTTTAAAAAAAATATACTGCCTATAGGATAAAAAAATCGGGCTAGTCTTACTATAAAGTATAAGGATTTTTTTAGTATGCACCCCTCAAATCTTTTATTTTTTGAATTTTGTACCCGCAATCATTGATATTGCCTATATTCCTTCAAATCTTTGAGATATCAAAAAGTTATCCTGACTGTTAGTTTATAGATGGATATGAACGAAATACTCATTATATCCTTTATTTCCTTATATTTTAATTTTAAAAAATAAAAAAACATAGAGATTTGAGATCTCTCTCTTCACCATAATTTCGCCTTATCTCCCCCTCAAACTCCCCTCTCTTCTTTCTTCCCCTCAAATTTGTCTCTCTCCCATTCCTTAATCTTGCCTCTCTCTTCCTCCTCCCCAAACACTACCCTCTAGCAGATTAATTTGGTGATTTTGTTTTTGAAATTTCACTGAGAAAAGAAATAAGGAGAATAAGAAGAAGACATAAACTATGACTAGAATGTAAATAAGAGCATAAAAGGTAGATTAGTCATTTTAATACTTTAACAACAAAAATAAAATATTCACTTTTGAGTAATAGTTAGGGGTAAATTTTATTTGTTTCAAAGCTTTGGTGGGTATACAGGCAATATCAATGACTTGGGTGATAAATTTCAAAACATGATAGATTTGGGGATACAGATCTAAAATAACCCAAAGTATAAACACACAAGCATTAGGATTTTTTTTCCTTGTTTTCAAGAGAAGATGATGGCTCAAAAGATCTAATCGAGTTAGAGAAGATAATGGCTTGAAGTAAGAAGAAGCACACCCATATGGTGCTGATTGGTCGATTTATAAGGTGTATAAGTCAACTAACGCTCAAGAGTAGCTGACTATATAATCGACTGTACAAATACAAAAGCAGAAATACAGAGGAAGCATTATACAGTAGTCAACTATAAAGTTTATAAGTCGAATAATGATATAGATTAGTCAACTAATCATCAGGATAAGTCGACTATCAAGGTGTTTCATGAAGCAAAATCAGTTTTCTTTTCAGGCTCTGGTTTTGTTTTCTAGTGAGTATGAATAAGATTTAATTTCTATTCAATGAAGGTTTATTTCTTAAGATTAAAGGGTTTAGAATTTTTCTAGATCAAGAAGATCAACTGCTAATAGGATTGATCAAGAATCTTCAAGCATCTAACGGTCAAGATCATCTCATAGTCCAAATAGGAGTTATTTTGTAAGCGCTTATAAATAAAGATTATAACTCAGCATTATATTAGACTCAAACATGAAGAAAATCTCAAGAAAAAGAGATAAGAGGAAGCCAAGAAAGAGAGGAATAAGGTGAAGGTGCATAGAGAGAAGGATACACTTGTAATTTAGGTCTAGATTAAAGGGGGAAGGTAAATACTCTTGTTGCATCAAGAGAAAGGTTAGAACTCTTTGTATCAAGTTTATTAATAAATCCCTCAAGTTCTCTCCCCATGGATATATGCCAAGTTTATGCTGCACCACGTTAAATTATCATATTATTTTTACTACTCTTTTATCTAGGTATTGCTAGTTTACTTTACAATAGTTTTTCTTTTGTAAATACTGATCCTATTGCCAAGTTTTGCAAACGTCGACCCCGGGTGTAACAATTGGTGTCAAAGAGCCATTTTATTACAACAATTGGTATCAAAGCATATCAATTTTGGAATAATTGGTATCAGAGTTAAAGGTTGACGACGGGCGGCATATCGAAGATATGAAGTTCTACGACAAAGTTTGAGGTTAAGAAGTTCAATGGCAAAGAAAAATTTAATTTATGGCAAAAGATGGTGAAGGTGTTACTGGTGCAACAATGTCTTCACAAGACCTTGAAAGGTAAGTCATTAAAACCTAAAGATACGTCAGATGAGTATTGAGAGGAGATGGATCTAAAGGCGAAAAGTATGATCCAACTATATCTCACTTTCAAGCTGAAGTACAATGTGATGGATAAAGAAACGGCTACGGGATTGTGGTCAAGGTTAGAAACAATGTATATGACGAAAAGCTTCCCCAACAAGCTGTGTGTCAAGAAACAATTGTATGGGCTACGCATGAACGAAGGGACAGTTGTGTTTGAGCATTTAAACTTCTTCAATAAGGTCTTCAAGGAGTTTTTAGCTGTTGATCAAGATCGACAGGAGGACAAGGCACTGATACTTCTCAGTTCTCTTCCACTGTCATATGATCACATCGTACCACCATTCTCTACGGTAAGGAAACTCTCATCTTGGAGGAGGTCACGTCAACACTCTTATCTAATGAAATTTGAAAAAGTCCAAATCAGGAGGAGAAGGCAGGATCAAGTTTGGTGGTCACGGGAAGGAAAGGAAGAGGAGAAGGAAAGAAAAGTTTGGGCTCACCAAAGGCGTGTCACTTTTTTCATAGGCAAGAGTGGTTGAAGAAGAAGGGGGAAGCTGCGGAGGCATACGTAACAGCAATGTAAAGGACACTGATGTATTGATGATGTCTTATGTTGAAGATAACACTTTTCAAGGTAAAAGCTGGATATTCGACTCGAGTAGCACGGTTCATGTATGTTCTCAAAAGAGCTATTCAACTCTTTGATTATATAGGAGCAATGGACTGTCCAAATGGTAGATGGCTCGGCTTATAAGGTTATCGGCACTGGGACAGTCAAGGTTACTAAAAGAGATGAGACAGTGCGTGCTTTGGAGGCGGTCTGGTATATTTCGGAGGCACAATATAATCTAATATCCATGGGGTGCTCGACGAAGAAGTATGCCGGATCTAAGTGCACAATAGCATCGTCACTGTTAGCCAAAGAGACAGGACAATCCTGAAAGGAGAGAAGTGTGGAGGGTTATACAAGCTGAAGGAAGAAAACTCAGTTCAAGGTAGAGTTTCAGGGATAATCCTGAAGGGAGCTTATCGCGAGGTGAAGGTTTAAGGAAGACTGCAACGGGATGTGAACCGGATCAGAGTATTGTGGGAAAAAGAAATGTTGCATTTGGGTAAGGCCCGAGATGGCGGTAAATCCATCAAAGACTCCGGGAAATGGGGCAAGTGTTAAAGGCTTCACAGTAAGGTAACAATCAAGAAAAGAATCAAGATAGTAATCTAAAATCTCAAGGTGTTTTAATAAAAGCTTGAAAAGCAAGTCAAGGTGGAGATTTTTAAGATTTTGCCTTATTTTCAAGAGGAGATGATGACCCAAGAAGATCCAATCGAGTTGGAGAAGATGATGGCTTGAAGCAAGAAAAAGCAAACCTAAATGGTGCTGATTAGTCAAATTATAAGGTGTATAACTCCACTAGCGCACAAGACCAGTCGACTATATAGTCGACTGGACAAATACAGAAGCAAAAACATAGAGGAAGCATTATACAGTAGTTGACTATATGGTTTATAAGTCGACTAATGATAGGAATTAGTTAACTAATCACCAGGTAAGTCGACTAAGAGAGGTATTTTCTGAAGTAGAATAAGTTTCCTTTTTAGGCCCTTATTTTCTTTTCTAGTGGAGTACGAATAGGATTCAGTTCTATTCAATGAAGATTTGCTTTTAAAAATTAAAGGGTCTAGATTTCTTCTAAATCAAGGAGATCAACTCCTAATATGATTGATCTACACTCTTCGAGCTTCAAATGGTAAAAATTATCCCATAGTCCAAATATGAGATATTTTGTAAAATTCTATAAATATAGGTTGTAACTCAACATTGTAATGTACTTGAACTAGAAGAAAATCTCAAGCAAAGGAGATCAGAGGAAGCCAAGAAAGAGAGGAGTAAAGTGAAGGTGCATAGAGAGAAGGTATACTCCTGTAATCTATGTCTATATTAAAGGAGGAAGGAGAATAAGCTTGTTGCATCAAGAGAAAGGTTAGATCTCTTTGTATCAAGTTTATTTAAAAAAGCTCTCTCAATTTCTATCCCCGTGGACTTAGTCCAAGTTTGGGTCGAATTACGTTAAATTCTCGTATTATTTTTATTACTCTTTTTCCTACGTATTACTAGTTTGCTTTACAATAATTTTTCTTTTGCAAGTACTAATCATATTGTCAAGTTCCGCAAATATTGATCCCGAGCGTAATAATTGGTGTCAAAGAGCCGTTTTATTACAACAATTGGTATCATAGCATATCAATTTCGAAACAATATGAACCTAAAGATTGTGGAAAAAGAGGTAACGAGAAGAGATTCTCAATGCCTAAGTCCTAATCAACAATTGATTTTGTATGGTGATCTTCAAGAGATTAGTACTACCATGGATAAAGTAGAGTACTTATCCTCATGTGACCCATCATTAAGCTGTTAGGTTTGCTTCTCAATAGGCGCCGGTTCGAATCCAATGAGGGACAACATTTCCTCTATAGGGCGATGCCCCAGAATTTTCTCATCACATTCGCGGGGGTTGTTGGCCCAAAGGCCCATCACTCTAGTTTTGATGATGATCAACTCATGTAGTTATAGTACTAATGATCTTGTGTTTAATTAGTGACAGATTTATGATCAAGATCTTACTAGGTGTATAGCTTCAACAAAGGATTTAAAGTCAAGTTTTGGAGCTAGCATAGTTTAGACCAAGTCAAGAAGATGAGAAGACTTCAAGTGAAGACTTCAAGATCAAGACTTGTGTCTAGGTTTATTTTTAGAAGATTTTGCTTTTAGAATAAAATGTAAAGGATAGAATAGTTGGTGGATTGCTCAAATATACTATACACACACACTCTTGATTTAGATAAGTTTTCATAAAAGATTTTTCATTTTAGAAAAGAGTTTTCATTTTTAAAAATACCGGTTTGGTTTTTGGTATTCAAAGTTTACATGTTTTAACCAAAACTATATTTAGATCTTAATGTCAAAAACATAGATATTTCATCATATTTGTGTAGTGGATCATATCCATACACTTTATGCTTTAAAAGAGTTTAAATATCTTATTTTTGTATTTGGTGAAGTTTTGGAAAAATCTATTTTGGAAAAAAACAGTTTTTAGTTTGAGCAAATTTTTCCAAGTTACAAAATAGTCCAAATTATTTGTAACATGTCTTGATTTTGTGCAAGCATGTTTGTTTATCAAAGTATATTGGTAAAACTATTTTTGGAGATTTTTCGTGATTTTATGGGATTTTACTTTAGCCAAAACGACCAAATTTTATGTCCCAGAATTTTGTTCCCTGGCTTCAGCCGGTCGGTCGACCGATCGGTCGACCAAAGTCTGAAGTCGGTCGAACTGCGGTCGACTGACGTGCACAGCGTGTATGCCAGTGTCTGGCTGGAGGGCCGGTCGACTGACCGGGTCGACCGTCCAGAGAGCTTTGCTCTCTGGAAATGCCCCGGTCGACCGGGCCGGTCGACCGGCAGAGAGTCTGCTCTCTGTTCCAGAGGCTCGGTCGACCGGCCGGTCGACCGCAGCCCCAACGGTCGGATTTCTGACCGTTGGCGGTCGACCGGGCGGTCGACCGACAGCTCAGTCTGGCTCCATAACGGCTAGTTTTTGGAGGCCTATAAAATGGGGCTTTTGGGGGCTGTTTTACACAAGATTTTTTAGTGGGTTTTGAGCCAGTTTTTCTTACTTCATTAGAAGAGTTTTCTCCACTAAATTGAGAGCTAATACTTTCAATCAAAAAGGGGAGTTTTTATCAAGAGTGTTTAAAGTGATTTCTTGAGTTTTCCTCCACCATTTCCATCCTAGCTTTCTCACACACAAACACTTGAGCTATCCATTGATTATTCATTCTATAGGAGTGTTGTAGTGAGATTATTTTTAGGTGATAAAAGTGTTGTGATCACCAAAGACTTCTTTCTTGTGCTTTGAGGAGGCAGACAAGTGTGTTCGCGGTGTTTCGGGTTCAAGTGTGAACTCGGTTGTTTGAGGAGCGGCCTCAGCAAGCTAGTGGGCTTGCGGTGTGTACGGGACTAGGGAGTTCGAGGGCTTGTAAGTGTTGCGGCACCGAGTGATTCGGTGGGATCGAGCTTAGTGGAAATCCTTCAAGTGTGAAGGCGGGGATGTAGAGCAAGTGTGCTCGAACCTCGAAACAAATCCCTCGTGTTTGCGATTGCTCTTTCTCTCTCTCTTCCTTATTGTTTATATCTTGCATGCTCTTATTGTGCTTATCCTTATATTGCTTGATATACATTTGTGCTCATATTGATACATGCTTGGGGATTGTTTGCTAATACTTGTATTCAACTAAGAGAGCCAACGTGGCACCTCAACTCTTATCTAGAGGAATCTTGAGGAGTTAGTCCAGAGCCCTTCACGGGTAATTCGGCTACACTCTTGTGTTAAACTTGGTGTTTAGCTTAAATAGTTTAGTTTGCATCATAATAGTTTTTAATTCCGCATTTAGTGACCATTAGATTAGCTATCACCTATTCACCCCCCTCTAGGTGATTTACAATTGGTATCAGAGCTTGGTGCTCTGATTTGGGTCTAACAACCTAGAGTTAAAGATCCTCATTTTTAGGCTAATCACAAATTTGTACACACACCATGGACTTCATGTCACCACCCATTTTTGACATTCTTAACATCCAAACTTGGAAGGTTAAGATGTCTTTGTACCTCAAAGCCTTAGGGATTCATGTTTATCTTGCTACAATTAAAGATTCATATGTTAATGATAGCAAGTATATTGAGGCTAATACAAAAGCTCTTAATGCTTTGAAGAGTGCCCTAAATGATGAATATTTATCTAGGTATCTAACATTGATTCGGCTTTTGTAGCATGAAACATCATTACCTCCCTTGGCGAAAAGGATCTATATTATGCGGGAAGCGATTCGGATGTTGGAAGCGATACTTCCAACGCGTGCTACATGGTCCAAGGGAATAACCCCCTTGAGGTAACTACCGAATCCGAGATAGAAGAAGATAACATGTCATATGATGAGCTTACATCTTTTTGTCAACAATTACTTGAAAAATATGACATGCTTAGAAAAGAAAATAAGAAAATGAAAAAGAATTTCGATTGCATGTTAAAAGAAAATGATTCTTTTAAAACTAAGATTGCATGCTTTAAAAAAGAAAATGAAGATTTGAAAAATAAAAATGTTTCCTTGATGTCTAAATTGAGTGATCTTTGTGAAGGAAACACATCTTTGAAAAATGAAATTATTTTGGTGGAAAAATAAAAGGAAATTGCTTTTCAAGAAAACACTTCTTTAAAAGAAAAATTATTGAAAATGAAAAAGAAAAAGTTTCTAAAAAGAATAAGAAAAATGTTTCACAATCTCATCATGCCTTTCATGCCACCATTGATAAAAATAAGATTAATATTTTGAAAAATAGGATTAATTGTTTAAGCTCAACTTTGAGCTCATGTGCATTCAATCATAAGAGATTGGAGTCTTTATTTTTAAAGAAACAAGTTCCCCATATTCATGCACATCATCATCATGCATATGCTAATGTTACACGCCATAACCATACACACAAACATATACATCCTAAGGTGTACAAATGTATACATTATGGCCGCAAAGGTCATTTAGCAAAGTTTTGTTTTGATAAGATTCATCATATTAATTTTGCTAATAAAAATGTTTGGGTGCCTTACAAAGCTAACCCCTAATGACCCAAAAGGAAATGGGTACCAAAACCCACACCTTGTGTTTTTGATGTAGGTGAGGGCTCTCACACGACGTGAGAGAGATGGTGCCTTGATGGTGGATGCACATGGATATGATAGACTTACTTTTGATGCACCGCTATCAAGGAGGTTTGGTGGGACAACCACCATGTTTTGGAGATTTGGAGTAGTTCATTGGTTTGGTAACTATCTCTAAACTCCTACTTTAGTTTACATGCTTCTTTCATGTATGATATTGTTTAGCATGTTTATGTTTTAATTGTTTTTGTGCTTCATGTGGTCAATACTAGTTTAAATGTAGTTTTTATCAAAACTTGTATTTATACATGTACAAATAGTGAGCAACAAATTGATTCATATATGTTTGCACTTCATTGTTCATTCGTACTCACCATATGCACATGTATAGCCTAGTTTTGATGATTCTTCCATTTATACTTGTTTTGCCTATTTTCATTTTTACTTCATGTATATGAAATTTTTATTCAAATCTAATAAATATACATGTATACCAGTGAGTCTCTTACCTTCATGCAAATACTATTAATAGACTCTTTATGTTTGGGATATGTATGCATCTTGTTAGTTTTGGATAAATCATACATATACCTTGAAGTTATGTTTAAAATAAAAAAATGAATTTTCATGATTTGTTTAATAAAAATGATATTCATGTTTGATTTGAGCTTCATTGACTATTTTCATGAAAATACTAGTTACATGATCTTTGAACACACACACTTCATTTGTCTATTCATGACTTTGTTTCATAATTATCTTTTGAGCTTTATAGATTTCGAGTGTCAAACTTTATGTATTTGGTATAATTCATGAGAAACATATGATTTGATTTCATGTTTTTCAAGGATCTTTAACTAGTTTTTTAAAAATTATCTTTAACTAGTTAATATTCTTCAAATTGGTAGACTATGAGTTATATACATGATTTACATTGTTATGTTCTATTGGTATCATTGGATCTTTTCAATTGGTATCAATATTGATATTTTTGTATATACTCATTGTATGCGTCGGAAAAGAGGGGATCAAATTGTAAAATTCCTTTGATTGGATAGAAGATTACAACAGACCAGTCTTCCGATTACAAGGGAGGGAGGATGTTGAGTCTTGAATCCTCCCTTTGTTTAAAGCTGGGTTCTTCAAGTGGCGGTGGAGAGTGAATCTTGTTCTCCGTTGACCGGGTGACCGTCGTGACCTTCCAGGGATCTCCTCTTCGGATGGTAGATGGAGTAACTCAGCTCTTGTCTGCCAAAACTCTCAAAGAGAAGGTAGGCAAAGAACAACTTGAACACAGCAAGTTCTCTGAAGAGTTTAACTCTCTCTCTTCTCTCTCAGGAATTTTCTGACTAAGAAAGATGTCTCTCCCTCTTCATAGCGACGGGGCTATTTATAGGGGTTTCAGGGGCGTACGTGCCTCCTAAAAACACTCCATAATGGGGGCTAACCTTCCCCGTTATGTGGGCCGTGATTGGCCCCCATAACCGGGACGGTTACAACTGAGACGCGGGTGTCAACCTACGCGCCTTGGTGCTGCTGAGACGCGGGTTTCGACCCTCGCGCCTTGGAGCGTCTGAGACGCGGGTTTCGACCCTCGCGCCTTGGAGCGGCTGAGACGCGGGTTTCGACCCTCGCGTCTTGGTGCGGCTGAGACGCGGGCTTCGACCCTCGCGCCTTGGAGCGGCTGGGACGCGGGTTTCGACCCTCGCGCCTTAGAGCGGCTGAGACGCGGCCAAAATTATGCTTTTCAATGGCTTGTCTTTTAGTGATTTTCAGACAGCCTACAGAACCCCCTCCAAAGTTTTCGACATTCCGCAGTTAAGTGGGACGGATTTCGAAATACTTTGGACTCTAGCTGAGCTCACCCTTGTGAGTGGACTGTCAATGCTTCGGGTTTGAACTTGTCTGGAGTATGGTCTTCGTGAGTGTACTGTGAAACTCTTTGAAGCCACCAAAGTTGATCGTGTTGAGTGTCTAGATGCACAGTCTAAACCTCCCCGATTGCTTTAAGTCTGTCGTAGGTGCACTTTAAAGCCAGGAGTGGACGGTCATCTGCTTGTGCCAGTGTACTGTTGAACTGATTTGCAGAAGCAAGGACTGAATGCCAGCTTTATTTGAGACGCAGGGGTAGTACTGCTTTAAAGACGCGACTGATATTCCGCAAGGCAGACGCGATGTTAGGCCGGATTGGAAGGATGCAAACTTTTGGAGAGACGCATCTTTTTTGAGTAAAGACGCGACTTTCTGGACGCAACTATGGCCGTGCTGAAGGGACGCATCCATTGAAGAGGCGCGGCTGTTGGGTGCGAATCCGTGTCATGCCATGAGTGCACTGCCACGTGTCCTGTGGAGCCGAAGGGACATCTGCTTTTTGGCGTGCGGACTTCGCGCTGTATTAAATGCGCTGTCCACGCGTCAAGAAATGATTTGATACCGAGTCAATCAAGCCAAGCGCCGCATATCTTTGCGAATCACTGGGCCTATAAATGGCAACAGTCATCGAGAGAGTCCTCATTAGTCTCTCTTTCGTCTTCGGGTGCATCTGCTAGGGTTTTGAGAAAAAGGTTCTCTTTATTTTCTGCTCTTCCGTCTAGCATTAAATTCTTGCTTCGCAATGGCACCCAAGGCCAAGCGAACTGCTTCATCATCGAAGGCGGTCGTCACTGAGGCCCAAAGGGGCGGTTCCTCCATGCAGGAAGCCCCTATCTCAGGTATAACACCATCAGGCTTGATCTTCGCCATTAGAGGGTTTTATGGAGTTCTTATAACCCTAAAAATCCCTTCTTTGAAAGAGAACCACCAACGTGGATTCGAAACCGTGCTTGGTTCCCAGACGCGGTCTTTGAGTTAACAAACAAGGCGCGGGTTTGATGACCCTATCGCTTTTATCCGCTTGAGGATGTACTTGTTTGTTGAACATAGGGCGCCAGTAAGCCTTGCGTTTCGGAGTTATCACTTAGAATGTTTCTAATTGTGAAAGATCCGGACGCGGACTTGATTCTTGCGTTCTGTGGTATCAGACGCTGGTTTTTTGTGAATCTTGCACCGAGTCCAAGTACTTGGATATTTTTCATAAGTCTTGGATTTTGAAAACGCAGACTCCCTGCTGGCCTCATGGTCCTCAGGTCTGGACGCGGATCCTCAGGTCTGGACGCAGATTTTGATAATTTCTGCGTCCAGTATCTCTTCTTCGTCTGAATTATAGAAACTTAATCATTTTCGTTTAGACTCCTGATCAAGTGTCATTTTCTTATGCAGTGCGACACTCTTCCAGCCCCGCTGTAGATGAATCCAACCTCTCAATCCCAGATTTTGGTTGTGCTCCCTTACTGACTGTGAATACTGAACTTAGGTAAAACTAAGTTCTTTTGACGAAACGCAGCGTCGATTCATAAAAAGAGACGCGGCTCTGAGGCACGCGATTCTGACCTGCTAGTGAAGACGCGGTTCAAGCGGACGCGAAGGACGCAGCTTTGAGTGTGATTCACTGGCCGCAATCCTTAACTTTATCCAGACGCAGAGTTCAGGATACCTTAAGAATGTGGTCTTACGCCCCTTAAAATTGACGCAGTCAGGGACGTGACGCTGAGACTCGGTGCAAGACCCATCATCATTTATGTAGACGCAGCTCCAAGGTACTTGTGAAGGTGATAGGCCTTCTCTGCTGAAGATGTAAGCTTCGGGACGCAGCTTTATGTGCTTTCCCACTGAGACCCCCAGAATGAGTCCCTTTTGTTGATGGACGCAACCTTGAGTTGTCCGAGAGACGCGGAGCAACTTTGAGTCATCCAAGAGACGCGAAGGGTCTTCTCACTTGGAATGAAGGAGAACGCCACTTTTTGAAAAAGAGACGCGAGCCTCTGGACGCAGCTCTCACATCTGCGTTTGGTACAACTTCCCAGGCGTTAAGTGCAGCCTGACATAAAGATCCTATGAGATTTTCAAACGTCAAGTCTTCGTTGACGATTGGGAACCCGCATCGTCCTGTTGTTTCCCGAAGTGGTTGTCCACGCGTCGGTTCTTCATTGGGCTTAGGCGTTAATGCCTTTTAATGCCAAACTGGCGCTGGCGGTTGGAGACCAGCGTCTTCGATGTTTCCCGAAGCGACGCTCCACGCGTCAGCCTTCCATTGGGCTTTGACAGTCGTGCGGTCATTAAGGCTGACGGTTCTAATTGATGAACCATTAATTATGGTTATCATGGGCTGCCTATAAATAGGGCTTACTCCCTTCCTTTAGCAGTCCCATACTTGGACTGTTTTCTTTTGACAGCGAGTGCACTGAGGGGCTCCATCTTCTCCCTTCAAGGACTTTACCAGGGGCTTGCCTCCATGGATGAAGATGACCCAGAGTTTTCATGCTTCTGTTTGGTCTCTTCAGAAGATTACTACTGTCAAGTGATTTCAATAACAGAAGCTGTC
Source organism: Agave tequilana (assembly GCA_038442645.1). Lineage (NCBI taxonomy): Eukaryota > Viridiplantae > Streptophyta > Magnoliopsida > Asparagales > Asparagaceae > Agave > Agave tequilana. The sequence continues at coordinate 29,064 of JAVJIF010029065.1, forward strand.
TCCTTAAGCACCTTTTATGTCCGCGCTTCGATGCAGAGAATTCAACTCTTAATAGAGGCCTCTGCGGGTACGCCTTCTTGGTTTGCCATGACATTTTTAACCCAGCAAGGTTTGAATTTTGATATCTCTTAAAGAGATATTATCATCTGGATGAAGTCTTAGTTGGTGCATTCCTTTTCTGAAATTTGCGCCATCGACTAAAACTTCTCTGGACGCCAGTATAGCAGATTTAGACACCTGGCCGCAGGCTCTGCATATGGAGCTCGCGTCTTGAGGCTGTTAACTTAGGAGAATCACAATTCAGACTGGAGGTCTCATGCCTGAGTCTTGCAACCCCTGTTCATCCACAGGGAGATGGCAATTCTCGCGTCTGATTCTCTTCACGTCTCGTTCTTTAAGCGCAGATGTCAAATGAGACTGCGTTTGAATTCTGTGTATATCACAATTTTGACCGTGTCTGTTTCTGTCGCCGCAGATGTTCGCTGCGCGGATCATTCCTGCGCCTGGCGATTTCAGTAATAACTGTGTCTGTCACTTAGTTTTTAAAGTATACTAAGCTTCAGATCTTCTGATTTTGTTGCTTCTTGCAGGTAGGCTTGATCATCCTTTTTCATGTTCGCTGGGCCCTTGGGAGAATATATCGGCCAGCGAACTTAGTCGATGGTCGACCACAGGAGAAGAAGTCATGACTCCTGTCTTCAGGAGATGGGGACCGGACCCTCGCCAAGATCTCTTTGAATTCGACACACCAGTCATGCATCTTGGCATGGCATGGTCAGAGTGAGGATGGCGGCGGGGGTAGCGGTGGATATAGTGGTGGGTAGCATCCCCTGTGAGGTCTTAAAACCTCCTCTCTTACCCCAGAAGTGACATCGAGGTAACTCCATGCTCATTGGACGATCTTCTGGCGGAAGAGATGTTCATCAACGAAGGATCGCACCCCCACTTCGGATGGTCCGGCAGGATCGGAGGATTCTGCTGCCATCAGACCTCAAGAACACCATTGCTCTTCATCGACGAGGGCTCTTTCGATGTTTACGTCATGCATCGTAGTGCAATCAGCTCCGATCGTCGCCACAGTGTTCAATCATATTCTGGCGCCCTTCCAAACATCTTGTACTTGGAATCAAACGCAGCTTTGAGGAGTGAGTGCAACCTCTGAGAGGGAGAAGGACTTCTTTGTGTACTCCTCAATTGTAACAATCAATCTCATTATACAAGAGAGCGTTTTGTATTACTTTCATATGCCTGGATATAAATAAAAGTGACACTTTTCTTTTTGTCTCTTCTATTGTCTTGAACTCTTTTGTCTCTTTTTAGTCAGACGCAGAGAAGCAAAGAATCTTTGGCTTGTCAAAATCATGATGAAAATTTTAACAAGTCAGATTTTGTGGAGAAAAGATCCTATCTGAGGAACCCCACAATGCTGTCAGAGGTGTGATATTAACTTGACAGAGATAAGATAATTTTGGTGGGCCTGCCACTTTATAAAAGAAAGCGACATGTTGAATTGGTACCCCCGGGGAAGATGAACTTTTATCAGAGGTTTGGGATTAACTTGATTAAGATCAGTTGGGGAGTTAATGAAAACACTGTTAATGGTGTAATGTTAACCTAACAATATTTTTAAGTTGACATGATATTCTGTTGACGAGAATAACAAGTGAGGCTAGATTCGCGAGGATCTAGGAAAGTTTTTACCGTTAGAGGTGTGATATTAACTTAACGGGTTAAAAGTTGTCTTGTCAGAAGTGTGATGTTAACTTGACAAGAATATGAATCAGAGGTGTGATATTAACTTGACTCAGAAGCATTTCAGCTTTCATTTGGAAAAACTGAAAGTGTCATTGTCATAGGTGTAATGTTTAACTTGACAATGAGGGTAATGCTAGAGGTGTAATTTTGAACTTGGCATTAGTCATCTCGACTTTGACAAGGAAGTCTGAGGAAAAGTCATGGTCATAAGTGTATTGTTGAACTTGGCGATGACCTGGATGCTAGAGGTATAGTGTTAACTTAGCATCGTTCATTTCAGCTTCGATATCGAAGTCTGAAGGAAGGTGACTGTCAGAGGTGTAATATTAACTTGACAGAAACTCGATGTACTGTTTAGAAGTATAGTGTTAACTTAACAGTAATTTGTCAGAGGTGTGGTATTAACTTAACAGAAATTGGTTTGCGATATGAGCAGTTTTGAGGACCTGTCATTCCATTGATGAGAATTGACAAGTAGAGTTTAAAAATGTCAGAGGTATAGTGTTAACTTGACAAATTTGGATTTGCGATGTGAGCAATTTCGAAGGCTTGCCATTCTATGATGAGAATTGACAAGTGGAGTTTGAAGTACCAGAGGTATAGTGTTAACTTGGCAACGACTGTATTTTGTAGACCTACCATTCTATGGATGAGAATTGGTAAGGGATTTTGGAGGGGAGAGTGGAGTCAGGTCCACTTAGGATTTTTAGCAAACCCTCAGCTATCAACGGATTTGAGGTGCCTTTACCAACTACCGTTTGAGTTGGGCTAGCCATGCTATTCCCCTCAGCATGATGAGTTGTCGAAGACTTATGTTGGGCTTAAAGGCCAACATTTTCCTCTATCCTTAGCCGTCGGAGGCGTCGGATCAAAGGGGAGCATGTCCCTTAGGATTTTTAGCAAATCCTCAGCTGTCAACGGGTTTGAGGTGCCTTTACCAACTACAGTTTGAGTTGGGCTAGCCATGCTATTCCCCTCAGCATGATGAGTTGTCGAAGACTTATGTTGGGCTTAAAGGCCAACATTTTCCTCTATCCTTAGCCGTCGGAGGCGTCGGATATCAATGAAGAAGCTCTTCTTGTTCTGATCAGAGGTGTAATTTTGAACTTGATCGGAGGAGGAGTACTATTAAGGATAGTACTTCTTCAAGAATCTGCCATTGATTGGCATCATGAGTGTATCGCCATTTGAAGTTATGAGGCGATACGATCCATTTGAGTAGACTGACTCTACTATAAATGGTCCTTCCCATTTGGGTTGAAATTTTCCTTTTGTCTTGTGCGTCATCACCATGGGTCTTCTGACGGCTAAGACAAGGTCGCCTTTCTTGAAAGTTCGCATTTTGACTTTCTTGTTGAAGGCTCTGGTAATTCGAGCTTGGTAAAGCTCGATTTGTTGTTGGGCCTGCAGACGTTTGTCATTCAGGGCATCCAATTCCTGGAGTCGCTGTCGGTGTTTCTCCTCTGTCGTCATCTCCGCTGTCAAGGCGACGCGTAGAGATGGAATTTGGATTTCCAGTGGAAGCACGGCTTCACACCCATATACTAAAGAAAATGGCGTAGCTTTAGTCGGGGTTCGCACAGTTGTGCGGTAAGCCCATAAACATTCACCCAGCTTGTCGTCCCAATCACGTTGACTTTTCAAGACGAATTTCTTGAGAAGCTTGCCAATGGTTTTGTTGAAAGCTTCTGCGAGGCCATTAGCGGCGGGGTAGTATGCCGTTGAGGACACACTCTGGATTCTGAACTTGGCGCAGAATCTCTAGAAAGCCTGGCTGATGAACTGGGGTCCGTTGTCGTGGACAATTCGCTGAGGTACCCCAAAGCGATAAATGACGTGATGTTTCACGAACTTGATCACATCAGATGACTTCACCTCCTTCAAAGGAACGGCCTCAGCCTATTTGGAGAAGTAATCGGTTATTGCCAAAATAAATCGATGTCCTTTTGATGACGGTGGGCTGATAGGGCCAACCACATCCATTCCCCACATTTCAAATGGCCAAGTAGAAGCCGTGGAGTGAAGGTAGCCTGGTGCTTGATGGATGAAATCGTCATGTACTTGGCAGGCGTGACATCTTTTGGCATAGGTGATGGCGTCCACAATCATCTTGGGCCAATAATATCCCAACCTTTGGAGTCGGTATGCAAGTTTTGGACCAGGTTGATGGGCTCCACACATGCCGTCATGGGCTTCTTTCAATACCTCCTGTGCCTCCTTTTGTGAAAGATAGCGAAGCAAGATCCCATCATGCGATCGACGATACAGTGTTCGTGTAATCGCATTATAGTAGAATTTCGGGGCTTTCCTTCGAATGGCAGCCGCTTCCTTGGTGTCCTCAGGCAGGATGCCATACAGGACATAATCAGTGTAGGGGAATCGCCAGTCTCTAGGCTCTGGACCGGTTGACAATTCCAGCGCTTCTTTGCTTTGAGAATCTCCTGTTGGTTCCTGGTAATCCTCAAGAGCAATTCTCGGGCAATACAGATCGTGGCTGTAGACGAATATCTTCTCCATTGCCCCAGCTGGAAGAGCTAAGGAGGCCGCGAGGGATGCGAGTGCATCTGCATGCGCATTTTGCCTGCGCGGTACATGATCGATGTAGAAGTTCGTGAACCTCTCGGCCATGTGGATAGTTGCGTTGTAATAGGGTACTAGGTCTTCATGTCTAACTTCGTATTCCCCGCGAACCTGGCTAACGATGAGTTTGGAGTCGCCGTATGCCTCGAGATTTTTAACGCCAATCTCATCGACGAGTTGCATCCCAATCAAAGAGCATTGTACTCCGCCACATTGTTGGAACACGGTTCAGTTAATGAGACAGCCCGAGGAATCACATAGTTCTGTGGGGAGACGAGTACTACTCCTACTCCTGCTATTAGGTGTCCTTTTGGGCTTGTTCTTGATGCACCATCAAAGAAAAGTTGCCATACCTGCCTTTCAAAGGATGTATGGGTCTGGCAGGCTTCAGCGGCCTCATCTGGGAGATCGTCGTAAAATTTGGTTGCCCTCGGATCCAGATGCTCAGCCAGGAAATCCGCCACCGCTTGTCCTTTAATGGCTTTCTGTGGTAAAAAGTGCATCTCATACTGGGATAGCAATATGGCCCATTTTGCCAGCCGGCCGTTCAATGATGAAGGCTTAGTCATAAGTAACCTCAGGGGGTTGACTTTTGATATGACGTTTATGGTTTGGCCTACCAGATAGTGTCGCATTTTCTGAATGGCGAACACTAATGCCAAACACTCCTTCTCGATTGGATTATACCGATGTTCGGCTCCAATCATTATTCTACTTAGATAGTAGATCGCTTTTTCTCTTCCTTGATCATCATTCTGGGCTAGTAGAGCTCCCAAAGAATGATCCATTGCTCGAACGTATACCAGGAAAGGTTTTCCGGATATCGGGGCTGCAAGGACTGGTGGTTGGGTGAGGTAGTGCTTGATTTCCTCGAATGCTTGTTGGCAAGCGTCATCCCAAATGAACGAAACACCCTTCTTCTTTAGCTTAGCGAAGGGTTGGCATCTTCCGGAGAGATTTGAGATAAACCTGCGGATGTATGCCAATCGTCCTTGCAATCCTCTGAGTTCCCTGAGATTCCTCGGAGGTTGCATCTCCTGGATAGCGCGAATCTTTTCCGGATCTAAATGAATTCCTGTGGAAGTCACTACAAACCCTAGGAACTTGCCGCTGGCCACCCCCAGGAAGGATTTGGTAGGGTTCATCTTCAACTGATGGACCCGCATGATGTCGAAGACAACTTTTAGATCAGCTATGTGATCACCTTTAGCGCGACTTTTCACCGCAATATCATCAACATAACATTCCACCGTTCTACGCATTTGCCGGTGGAAAATGGCGTTCATGGCCCTTTGATATGTTGCTCCCGCATTCTTCAGTCCGAAGGGCATGACGGTATAGCAGTATACCCACAGTGGTGTCCTGAAAGAGGTATGCTTTTCGTCGTCAGGATACATTTTGATTTGATTGTATCCTGAGAACCCGTCCATGAAGGACATTCGTTCGAATCCACAAGTATTGTCAATCATAACATCTTTGATTGGCAGTGGGAATTCGTCTTTGAGACAAGCCTCGTTTAGATCACGGAAGTCGATGCAGATTCGGATCTTTTCGTTTTTCTTAGCAACGGGGACGTTGTTGGCTACCCAATCGGGATGTTGCTCTTCCCTGATGAAGCCAGAATCTATAAGCTTTCTGACTTCTGATTGAATCGCCTCCATTATCTCTGGACGGAACTGTCGCTGCTGTTGTTTGACAGGCTTTATGTCTGGATTGATGTTGAGGCGGTGCATAGCCACTTGAGGATCAAGTCCAGGCATGTCTTCGTAATTCCAAGCGAAGACATCTTTATACTCTTGAACAAGAGATATTAGATCCTTTTTCTCTGACGGTGACAGGCCGTCGCTTATGAAGATGGGCTTAGGATTAGCCTCATCCCCCAGATTGATCTGAACAATCTTGTCTTCTGTGGGTGGCTCACGCTGCTCAAAGCGGGTATCCCAAAGAGTATTTAAATGTTTGATCCAAGGATCTCTATCGGATTGGATCATTTCTTCATCTCCGTCTTCCAGGTGGCTTGTTGAAACCATGTTCACTGAAAGTCCCCCGAAAATGTTGCCGACACTGACATCTGACTCCCATGATGACGTGCCTGAAGAGTAATCGTGACCTGACGATTCTTGAGAATCAGAGGCTGATGGAGCTGGAGTTGAAACATAGCCCAACCCCCTGCGAGTCTGATGATAATAATCGGGTGCTTTTCCTTTTGGCACAAAAGATCGAAGTAGCGTTCTCCTTCCTTTGCCGAAGTTCAACCCGGGTCTGCTGGTTAGGTCATACCCCATGTTTTTCATCATTCTGAGTGCCTTTGGCTCATAATGACCGAATTGAGGGGGTTCCTGCTCGTTTTCTGATTCTTCATGATTCATTGGTTCGGATTCAATTCGTCCGAAGAGAATTGGTCTTTGGCCCTTCCTTCTCGCTGGAACCATGAATATTGATTGTTGCGCATCGCCGACATTTCGACATGTTTTAAAGGACGATTTCACTGGTTCATGCAACGATGTCAAAGCACCCATTGCCGACCAGAGATCGTCATCCACGTCTGTACTAGTGTCTGACGGCACTGAATCAGAAGCAAACACAGAAAAATACGCTAAATCTAATTCTTCATTAATGTACCACCCGCCTACATCATCGGCGGAGGTATTATCAACATCGGGCTTATTAATGCCCGTCACAGGTGGATCTAGCTCCCATGACACTCATCTTCCTCCAGCTCGGTGTCGGCTTCATTGCCAGAGTCTGGTTCCTCTGGTTGCGGGACTTCATCTATTTCCACAGATTCCTGATACAGGAGGGAATCTGTGAAATAATTCTCCACTCCCTTGAACGGATGCCTTTCGGCAATCAGCGTTCGCTCCTTTCCATTCCCGTCAATGTATTTCATGACTTGGTGGAGAGTAGAGGGAACGATAGAATTGTGATGAATCCAGGGTCTTCCCAGCAGTAGATTGTAGGAGGTGTCAGCATCTATGACATAGCATGTCACCTCTGACCTTAGGTCCCCAATCTGGCATTTGAGCTTGACCTTCCCCATCGGACGGGTACTATTGGCATTGAACCCATAAATGGTCGTCTGGGTAGGGCTCAAACGGTGAGTGGGAATCCCGAGATGCTGCATGACTCTGCGAGGAATGATGTTCAACGCAGACCCGGGATCTACCTGGATGCGATTCACCTCAGATGATCCAATATACCCTGCGAAGTAAAGGGGTCGATCATGCTTCCCTTTGACTTGCATGTCCTCTGCCGTGAAGGTAATGCAGGGAATATTTTGGGAGGCGTGGAGGTAATCCTCTACATCTTCCTCCTTCGGTAGCTGGGTCATGAAGACCTCAGCATTAACCAGAGCTTCTTGTAGAGCTTCTCTGGTCGACTTTGATAGTCTAAGAAGCTCATAAAGAGTAATCCGCGCTGGGATATTGGCTAACTGAGCCAGGACATCAAAGCGGTAAGGTGCTGTGGATCCTTCCGCTACGTCCTTCGAAAGAACTCGAGAAACTGAAGTTCTTTTTGTTTCTCCCCGGGTTGCTTCGTAGAGGGCTTGGCTGGCTCTGTGGCGGGTCTTGGAGGAGTTACCGCTGTTTCGCCATACTTTTTCGAATATGGCTGACCCGAACGGGTTTCTGCTACCAGCTGACTGGGTTCTGCAGCCAGAACTATTGTCTCCTCTTCTGAGTCGGTCAGCGGGGGAATATCAGTTTCCGCTTCTCGAGAAGAGGCACACACTACGTTGCAGGATGAAGCCTTTGCTTTGCCTTTGGATTTCCTGCTGGTTACAGTAGTCCATTGCTGGCCATCAATAAGGTCGGGATGAACCAACATGACTTCTCCCTGAGGTATGGGAACAGGTACCAAGCCCTTTTCTTGCTGCTGGTGCGGGTCTGTGTTGACCATTCTCAGCTCTCCTCTTGGGATAGGGACTACTCCAGAGGGTGTTGGGGGTTGTCTCCCAAACTGGAGAACTGACGTCATATTAGCCGTCACCTTCTTCTGCTCTGGTCGGAGTTTCAATACCTCCGCGTCAATCAGGGCTTGAAGGATGTCCTTGAAGACATAACAGCTCTTGGTTGGGTGTCCCAACATCCTGTGGTACATGCAGTAGCTAGGATTGAAGGTTTTACCGACTTCCTCGGGGCGCCTAGCTTCAGGAAGCTTCAGTCGATTGCTCTTGTTGAGTAATTTAAAGAGCGAGTCGACATGTTCATCCTTGAAGGAATACTGCTTGTTGGCCCGTGGTTGGCTTGAAGAGCCACTTCCTTTGACCGGTTGAGGCTTAGCAGGGATTTGGTTTCTGCTGCCAAGTTATCCTTCCTTTTGGCTTAGAGGGATGTGTCCGGCGCACGCCTTGTCGACCTCTCAGGCCTGGGCTTACCTTCTTCCGCTCTGACGCGGGCGACAATCTCCTCAGCCTGTTCACCCTGCTGGATCAGTTGCTTCCAGGTGCGGCTTTCAGCAACTCCTATTTGAGCAAGGAGTGAGGTTTGGAGGTTGTGGCGGCATGTTTCCACCAGGGTGCCCTGGGTCATACCACTTGGGCATCAGAGTGCCACATTCTGAAATCTTTCTACGAAAGACTTAACGGACTCTCCCTTTCGCTGCTTGGTGGCTAAAAGGGTAGGCATGTTGACCTCCGAGTCATCTTCAAAGAAGCGAGTTAAGAAGAGCTTCTCCAAGTCGCCCCAATTCTTGATGGAGCCTTCTGGAAGCTTCATGAACCATTCAAAGGCCAGCCCTTTTAGGGTGCCGATGAATAAACGCGCCAGGATGGCGTCGTTATCTACCACATTCCCAGTTTGGAACTTGAAATAGTAGATGTGTTGGTTCGGTGAACCCTTTCCATCAAATGCTTGGAGGGTTGGAGCCTTGAACTTGGGCGGATATGGAACCAGGTCCCACTCGGCTGGATATGGGCGGACCACCCCTACTTCTTGGAGACCTTTCCGATTGGTAAGGGCTTCAAGGCGCTGCTCCAACTGATTCATTCTTTTAGAATGAACCTTTCCCTGGTCTTGATCGTCCTTTTCCTGCGACGAGGATTTAGACGAACCAGAGATGGGTTGCTCTTTCTTCTCGGAGTGTTCGGAAGATGAGCTTTCTCCCTCTTTTCGTTTGCCCTTAGACTTTTTAGGGGGAGATTTCTTCCTGTCTTCGAGCAGCTGTGCGAGCATTTGCTCAATTGTAACACTCAATCTCATTGTACAAGAGAGCGTTTTGTATTACTTTCATATGCCTGGATATAAATAAAAGTGACACTTTTCTTTTTGTCTCTTCTATTGTCTTGAACTCTTTTGTCTCTTTTTAGTCAGACGCAGAGAAGCAAAGAATCTTTGGCTTATCAAAATCATGATGAAAATTTTAACAAGTCAGATTTTGTGGAGAAAAGATCCTATCTGAGGAACCCCACAATGCTGTCAGAGGTGTGATATTAACTTGACAGAGATAAGATAATTTTGGTGGGCCTGCCACTTTATAAAAAGAAAGCGACAGGTTGAATTGGTACCCCCGGGAAGATGAACTTTTATCAGAGGTTTGGAATTAACTTGATTAAGATCAGCTGGGGAGTTAATGAAAACACTGTTAATGGTGTAATGTTAACCTAACAATGTTTTTTAAGTGGACCTGATATTCTGTTGACGAGAATAACAAGTGAGGCTAGATTCGCGGGGATCTAGGAAAGTTTTTACCGTTAGAGGTGTGATATTAACTTAACGGGTTGAAAGTTGTCTTATCAGAAGTGTGATGTTAACTTGACAAGAATGTGAATCAGAGGTGTGATATTAACTTGACTCAGAAGCATTTCAGCTTTCATTTGGGAAAACTGAAAGTGTCATTGTCATAGGTGTAATGTTTAACTTGACAATGAGGGTAATGCTAGAGGTGTAATTTTGAACTTCGCATTAGTCATCTCGACTTTGACAAGGAAGTCCGAGGAAAAGTCATGGCCATAAGTGTATTGTTGAACTTGGCGATGACCTGGATGCTAGAGGTATAGTGTTAAACTTAGCATCGTTCATTTCAGCTTCGATATCGAAGTCTGAAGGAAGGTGACTGTCAGAGGTGTAATATTAACTTGACAGAAACTCGATGTACTGTTTAGAAGTATAGTGTTAACTTAACAGTAATTTGTCAGAGGTATGGTATTAACTTGACAGAAATTGGTTTGCGATATGAGCAATTTGAGGACCTGTCATTCTATTGATGAGAATTGACAAGTGGAGTTTAAAAATGTCAGAGGTATAGTGTTAACTTGACAAATTTAGATTTGCGATGTGAGCAATTTTGAAGGCTTGCCATTCTATGATGAGAATTGACAAGTGGAGTTTGAAGTACCAGAGGTATAGTGTTAACTTGGCAACGACTGTATTTTGTAGACCTACCATTCTATGGATGAGAATTGGTAAGGGATTTTGGAGGGGAGAGTGGAGTCAGGTCCACTTAGGATTTTTAGCAAACCCTCAGCTATCAACGGATTTGAGGTGCCTTTACCAATTACCGTTTGAGTTGGGCTAGCCATGCTATTCCCCTCAGCATGATGAGTTGTCGAAGACTTATGTTGGGCTGGTCTTAAAACCTCCTCTCTTACCCCAGAAGTGACATCGAGGGAACTCCATGCTCATTGGACGATCTTCTGGCGGAAGAGATGTTCATCAACGAAGGATCGCACCCCCACTTCGGATGGTCCGGCAGGATCGGAGGATTCTGCTGCCATCAGACCTCAAGAACACCATTACTCTTCATCGACGAGGGCTCTTTCGATGTTTACGTCATGCATCGTAGTGCAATCAGCTCCGATCGTCGCCACAGTGTTCAATCATATTCTGGCGCCCTTCCAAACATCTTGTACTTGGAATCAAACGCACCAAGGCACTTGTGAAGGTGATAGGCCTTCTCTGCTGAAGATGTAAGCTTCGGGACGCAGCTTTATGTGCTTTCCCACTGAGACCCCCAGAATGAGTTCCTTTTGTTGATGGACGCAACCTTGAGTTGTCCGAGAGACGCGGAGCAACTTTGAGTCATCCAAGAGACGCCGCGTCTCAGCCGCTCCAAGGTGAGAGGGTCGAAACCCGCGTCTCAGCCGCTCCAAGGCGCGAGGGTCAAAACCCGCGTCTTAGCAGCACCAAGGCGCGTAGGTTGACACCCGCGTCTCAGTTGTAACCATCCCGGTTATGGGGGCCAATCACGGCCCACATAACGGGGAAGGTTAGCCCCCATTATGGAGTGTTTTTAGGAGGCACGTACGCCCCTAAAACCCCTATAAATAGCCCCGTCACTATGAAGAGGGGGAGACATCTTTCTTAGTCAGAAAATTCCTGAGAGAGAAGAGAGAGAGTTAAACTCCTCTTCGGATAGTATATGACCGTCGTGACCTTCCAGGGATCTCCTCTTCGGATGGTAGATGGAGTAACTCAGCTTTTGTCTACCAAACTCTCAAAGAGAAGGTAGGCAAAGAACAACTTGAACACAGCAAGTTCTCTGAAGAGTTTAACTCTCTCTCTTCTCTCTCAGGAATTTTCTGACTAAGAAAGATGTCTCCCCCTCTTCATAGCGACGGGGCTATTTATAGGGGTTTCAGGGGCGTACGTGCCTCCTAAAAACACTCCATAATGGGGGCTAACCTTCCCTGTTATGTGGGCCGTGATTGGCCCCCATAACCGGGACGGTTACAACTGAGACGCGGGTGTCAACCTACGCGCCTTGGTGCTGCTGTATCCAGAGAGGCCTTCGTGCATTGACGGAGGCTTTTTGCAGGCCACCAACGACGAAGCGTGGAAAGGGGACCATTTCGCCCCGCGACGGACCTAACCCTAGAATAGGTCTGCCGTATACTTACTTGATGGCGTGGTTCACCTTGCATTGTCCTTCTCTAATCGAAGCTGGAGAGGATCCCCCGCAAGATGTTCGAATGGCGCTCCTCCGCCGATTCGAAGGATGCTCATGGCAGAAGACTTACGTGGCTGAGGCCCGTAAATTAGTACGTCGCTATGACGTCTATAGTCTTTTCCGCTGTTTTTCCCATATTCGGGGTGCAGGCTATGGGGAAGAGTTCAAAGATGCGGGGGAGGGGCATTCGTCCCTGAGCCGGGGAGTTTTTGAGTGGCTGGTCAGTATCCGGCCTTCACATCTATTGTACCGGAGCGGGGATAGCTGCTACTTGGAGCCTTACGTCCCAAGTCAGTTTGCTTGACAGTTTGGATATGACCAACTGTACGTGGGCAACCCGAATCTCAATCTGGCTTTCATGGGGAGCCTTATTGATGGGGCCCGTGCCTGGCGATTCTTTACTGCAGGCGGTACTGGGGCGCGGCTGCGTACGCCGTTGAGGGCTCCCAATCTCCTGATGACCCTGTGCTTCTGTCAGTGGTATGCCACTTCCAACTCCACACCTCTCGAATTCAAGGTGAACAGTTCTGGTGTGAAGTTAATTTCTCAGCGGCTGAGGCAGAAGGCTTCTGAGAAAAGGGAAGGCAAAAGGGTTCGCACCCCAGGTATAGAGGAGTTTGTTGCTGTGGAAGACAGCGAGGCCTCAGATGCCGAGAGTCCTCGCTTCGAGGTGGGAGCGGGGGCTGAGACTCTTGCAACTGGCTCTGGTGTGATGGGGACAGCTCCCCGTCATTGTGTAGAAGAAGTGGAGGAAGAGGATTCTGAAGTCCACTTCAAAAGAAAGCAGGCAGGTAGCTCTCGTAGGAAATCGTTGGCGAAGAAGCCCCGCCGCCAAGCTCCTACGATTGTCGTAGAGGAGCGTCCCTCTACAACGATTCCTCCTGTTGCCCCATTAGCAGCTGAACCGTCGGTTGCTGAGCCGACTAGCGGTGAATTCGCCCCGGGTCTGGGTAAGATTAACCCTGTCCATATAATATGGAGCATTTTTGTGTGTTCCCATTGACTTATTATCAATTCTTCTTGATTGTAGGAGCTGAGGCAGCTGGAGAGCAAGGGGAACATTATGATCCCCTATTTACTTATGGAACTGAAGCTGGTTCTTTTGTCCGTCCGGAAGAGTCCGGAGGTGATGTGGCCGACATTGGTCCCTCGGGCGCTGGGACTTCTAAAGGAAGTCCTGTGGCATCGAGCTCTATTGGGTGGTCCACAGGATACTCGGCAAGCGAAAGCGAGCCGGCTATTCGTGCTGATTCTGCCAAAAATTTTCCGATGGAGCCCCTGGAGACTGACGTGGCTGGCGAGATGTTTGAGGCGACATCATCCTTTGGTATTGTCCTAACCTCTTGGCTTCTTTTACATGTAGTGTCGCGACTAACCGTAGTCTTGTTACAGGTGTTCGGCCTCAAGATGCATCAGCTTTAAGAGGGCCCGGAGATTTCCCTGAAGGGTCAAGGGGTGACATGAGCGCTTCGACCGCGGCGGATGCTGCTGTGCTGGATGCGCTGTACGGTGACCTGCCTTCTTATCGGCCCAAGTCGGCCGAAAGACCAGAGGTTGAAGGGGGAGGAGTTCCGGAGGTGTCCTCACTCCCAACTATATCAACGAGTGAGGTGCCGACAATTTTGCCAAGTGTGGAGCTGAGGGTGATTACAAGCCCTACTTCCCCAACTCTGGTAGTTGAGCCTGCTGTTCAGGAGATGGTTGTCAGCCCTACTTCAATGGTGGCTAGCGCACTGATTTCCATGAAGAGTCCGCAGAGATACTGACAATCTGCCCTGCTGTTGATGTTCCCATTGCTCCTTCCACGATAGTGTCGACCAGGCTGGTGGATTTCTCTGAGGTTACCTCTCTACCAGAAGTGGCTGAGGTTGAGAACGACTATATAGGTGACCTCGTTGATAGCTTTTATAAAGGCTTAGGGCGAACTATCGACCTGGTTTTGAAGGGCTCGACTATGCCGTTCTCAAAGTTAAAGGTGGTCCTCTCCCGTGGCATCGAAAGTATTCGGGATTTTGAAGGGTATCACCAGGCTACTGCTTTGGAACTCCTGGTGGATGAATTTGAGAAGGATGTAGAGGAATAGCGCCGTCTCCGCTGTTTGGACCTGGAGTCTTTAGTTGATGAGCGGTTCGCGTGTCTTGTCGCTCAAAAGCACGAGGTCCGGCTTTCCGCTCAAGAGGCTGCTAAGGCTATCTCTTCTGACTTGAAATCCTTGGAAACAAGGCAGGCAGAGGTCGGAAGTGCGATTGACGCCTCCACCAGTGCTCTTCTTGACGCTGAAGACAAGATTGGGAAGGCTGAGGAAATGATCAGGAAAGCAAATCTTATTTTATCCAAGGCTAAACTGGTGCGTCTTGAAGAAACTGCGCGGCTTGAGCAGCTTAAGGCTCAAAATGAAGAGCTCTCACAGCAGGGATTGTCGCAGAGGGCAACTTTGGCAGGGGTTGAAGCTCGTCTGACCCAGGCAATGGATTTCAATGAGGCCGAGCTGAGGTCGCAAGCGCTTGCCCAGGCTGCTGATGACAGGAGGACGAGGCTGGACTCCCTTGGAGAGCGGCTCAGATCTTACAGTGTGCGCCTATAGCTCCATGTACTTTATCCTTTTAGAGTGAATGAAAATTTTTTTCTTCTTTTGTCGAATCTTCAAAGAGATGTCGACTTTGATAGTCTAAGAAGCTCATAAAGTAATCCGCGCTGGGATATTGGCTAACTGAGCCAGGACATCAAAGCGGTAAGGTGCTGTGGATCCTTCCGCTACGTCCTTCGAAAGAACTCGAGAAAATCGAAGTTCTTTTTGTTTCTCCCCGGGTTGCTTCGTAGAGGGCTTGGCTGGCTCTGCGGCGGGTCTTGGAGGAGTTACCGCTGTTTCGCCATACTTTTTCGAATATGGCTGACCCGAACGGGTTTCTGCTACCAGCTGACTGGGTTCTGCGGCCAGAACTATTGTCTCCTCTTCTGAGTCGGTCAGCGGGGAAATATCAGTTTTCGCTTCTCGAGAAGAGGCACACACTACGTTGCAGGATGAAGCCTTTTCTTTGCCTTTGGATTTCCTGCTGGTTACAGTAGTCCATTGCTGCCATCAATAAGGTCGGGATGAACCCACATGACTTCTCCCTGAGGTGTGGGAACAGGTACCAAGCCCTTTTCTTGCTGCTGGTGCAGGTCTGTGTTGACCATTCTCAGCTCTCCTCTTGGGATAGGGACTATTCCAGAGGGTGTTGGGGGTTGTCTCCCAAACTGAAGAACTGACGTCATATTAGCCGTCACCTTCTTCTGCTCTGGTATGAGTTTCAATACCTCCGCGTCAATCAGGGCTTGAAGGATGTCCTTGAAGACATAACAGCTCTTGGTTGGGTGTCCCAACATCCTGTGGTACATGCAGTAGCTGGGATTGTCGGTTTTACCGACTTCCTCGGGGCGCCTAGCTTCAGGAAGCTTCAGTCGATTGCTCTTGTTGAGTAATTTGAAGAGCGAGTCGACATGTTCATCCTTGAAGGAATACTGCTTGTTGGCCCGTGGTTGGCTTGAAGAGCCACTTCCTTTGACCGGTTGAGGCTTAGCAGGGGATTTGGTTTCTGCTGCCAAGTTATCCTTCCTTTTGGCTTGGAGGGATGTGTCTGGCGCACGCCTTGTCGACCTCTCAGGCCTAGGCTTACCTTCTTCCGCTCTGACGCGGGCGACAATCTCCTCAGCCTGTTCACCCTGCTGGATCAGTTGCTTCCAGGTGCGGCTTTCAGCAACTCCTATTTGAGTAAGGAGTGAGGTTTGGAGGTTGTGGCGGCATGTTTCCACCAGGGTAGTCTGGGTCATACCACTTGGGCATCGGAGTGCCACGTTCCGAAATCTTTCTACGAATGACTTAACGGACCCTCCCTTTCGTTGCTTGGTGGCTAAAAGGGTAGGCATGTTGACCTCCGAGTCATCTTCAAAGAAGCAAGTTAAGAAGAGCTTCTCCAAGTCGCCCCAATTCTTGATGGAGCCTTCTGGAAGCTTCATGAACCATTCAAAGGCCAGCCCTTTTAGGGTGCCGATGAATAAACGCGCCAGGATGGCGTCGTTATCTACCACATTCCCAGTTTGGGACTTGAAATAGTAGATGTGTTGGTTCAGTGAACCCTCCCATCAAATGCTTGGAGGGTTGGAGCCTTGAACTTGGGCGGATATGGAACCAGGTCCCACTCGGCTGGATATGGGCGGACCACCCCTGCTTCTCGGAGACCTTTCTGATTGGTAAGGGCTTCAAGGCGCTGCTCCAACTGATTCATTCTTTTAGAATGAACCTTTCCCTAGTCTTGATCGTCCTTTTCCTGCGACGAGGATTTAGACGAATCAGAGATGGGTTGCTCTTTCTTCTCGGAGTGTTCGGAAGATGAGCTTTCTCCCTCTTTTCGTTTGGCCTTAGACTTTTTAGGGGGAGATTTCTTCCTGTCTTCGAGCAGCTGTGGGAGCATTTGCTTGAGAGAGTCGATGGATTCTTGCTGAGCACGAATCATCTCAAGTTATTCCTTCTGGACCTGGGCTTGCAGCTCCAGGCGCCGGGTTGTCTCTTCAGGAGTGCTCGTCATGTAGGTGAAGGCCTCCTTCTCGATGGAAGAATTCGATGCCTGCGATTCTGCTACAGCAGAATGAGAGTCATTCATTTTGACGCCCCGGGCCAGGGCATTATAGTCGATCGGGGGAATGGCCCCGGTCCGGGTGCGAGTGTGTCGGTACACTCCTTCCGGTTCAGAGTCAGACTCGTCAGAGCTGACTACAGGCTGTTTTCTCCTGCTCCTGCTTGCCATGTTAGCAGTGAGCTCTAGATACTCAGTGTCAGAGAATGTCCTCCCCCTGTGAGAGCGTCTTCTTTTGCCTGAGGGGGGAATCAGGGTCAGCTGTCTAACCAAAGACTGCTGGTTCACGCTTGAATTACAACGGCACTCGGAGAGCATAGAGATGAGTCGTTGGCAGCAACATGGTGAAGTGATTTGATTAGCACCTCTTTTCTTCGTCAAATAATCTCTTAGATCCATGGAAAGAGGATCGAAGAGATTAGCCTCACAACTTCGAGGGCACGAGGCATCTTTGTGCTGTACAGCCTGGATGCGGAATTCAGAGGCGTGGTTCTCGCGCCGCAGCTGTGTGACGCGTGTCTGGCGTCTCTGTTGAGATGAGACGCGACTGTCGCGTTGCTGCTTGGTGCGTCGGGGCAAAGACGCTTGAGAGTGAGTGGGCTGTTGGGCCCCACGCCTAAGGGCGCGTGCCTCTTGCACTTGACGAGGCGCGCAGGCTTCGCCTCGGCGTTTGGTGAGTTGGACTTCAGAGGACCTAATTTGGGAGTCTCGCGTTTGGGCCGCCAAACGCGGACTTCGCGTGCTGGACATGGCGCGACCAAGGCGCCGGATTGAACTTTGCGTCCTGCCTCAGTTGGACAATCAGAAGTTCCAACTTGCAGTTGGGGCGCACGCCTCCTCTGTCGACGCTCAGCGTTTCGGTTGCGTCGTGGTGGTGGAGAAAAGCTAACGACGACTTGGTGCTGAGGGAGAGGGTGGACTGGCTGGACACCAGGGATTTTGACCACGTGGGTCTCCTGAGAGACGCTGACGCGTGTGTTCCGCATGGCTCGGTTGGTCGCAACGACAGTTGTGCCTGAGACCACGCGGGACTCCTGAGAGACGTTGGCGCGTGTATCCTGCTTGGCACAGTTGGCTGCGACACCCTTTGTAGCAGCAGCGCCCGAGAGAGTCTCAGATCGGACTTCGGGGCCATTCCCAGTCGAGACCCTGCGACAGGCGCGGGTCCTTGGGCTCTTGGAGCCGGAAGAGAGAAACTCTTCATACTTTGCCTGGTCGAACTCGACAACGAGCGATTCGACCATCTTCCCCTTATGGAGGACATCACCTTGCGCCACGATTTGTTCGTCAGTGACAAATGTAGTCCCCAGCGGAGTCGCCATCTCTTGTATGCGTCAGAAAAGAGAGGATCAAATTGTAAAATTCCTTTGATTGGATAGAAGATTACAACAGACCAGTCTTCCGATTACAAGGGAGGGAGGATGTTGAGTCTTGAATCCTCCCTTTGTTTAAGGCTGGGTTCTTCAAGTGGCGGTGGAGAGTGAATCTTGTTCTCCGTTGACCAGGTGACCGTCGTGACCTTCCAGGGATCTCCTCTTCGGATGGTAGATGGAGTAACTCAGCTCTTGTCTACCAAAACTCTCAAAGAGAAGGTAGGAAAAGAACAACTTGAACACAGCAAGTTCTCTGAAGAGTTTAACTCTCTCTCTTCTCTCTCAGGAATTTTCTGACTAAGAAAGATGTCTCTCCCTCTTCATAGCGACGGGGCTATTTATAGGGGTTTCAGGGGCGTACGTGCCTCCTAAAAATACTCCATAATGGGGGCTAACCTTCCCCGTTATGTGGGCCGTGATTTGCCCCCATAACCGGGACGGTTACAACTGAGACGCGGGTGTCAACCTACGCGCCTTGGTGCTGCTGAGACGCGGGTTTCGACCCTCGCGCCCTGGTGCGGCTGAGACGCGGGTTTCGACCCTCGCGCCTTGGTGCGGCTGAGACGCGGGTTTCGACCCTCGCGCCTTGGAGCGGCTGAGACGCGGCCAAAATTCTGCTTTTCAATGGCTTGTCTTTTAGTGATTTTTAGACAGCCTACACTCATATTTTGTTTCCTATATATGTATGCTTTATTTCAAATAATATCAATTTCTATTGGTATTCCCTTTTCATACATATATATGATTTGCTTGTGCTTGAGTTAAAATCAATTTACATGTTTAAAAGCACAAAATTTGTTTTATTGAGAAAAAGTCAAAATTTTGTTTTAATATGAAATTTAGAACACTTAAAAATGTTTTGATTTGTATTGCCTATATGCAAGGAGAGCTTAACATCTCTTCTATATATAGATTCATGTTGAGTGTATCTTATATTGAGGAGCTTGACAACTCTTCTTTATGTGATACACGTGTGTAGGGGGAGCTTCACATATCCTCTTATGCATTACATAATATGTGTTATGTGAATTGGGGCTTGTCATCCCTTCTTCATGTAATGCATATGTGTAGGGAAGTTAACTTAGCGTCTTCCTCTTCATGAATGTACATCGCATATATCCTTTTATTGGTTGATTTGTTTTTACTTTAACCCCTTGTTGATGATTGACAAAAAAGGGAGAAGTATTTGAGAAGTTTTTGATATATATGCATGTTTCCTTCCTTTATTCATAAAAGGGGAGTAGTATTTTTGTTTATGCATATATGTTTTGTTTTGCAAATAGGAGAAAAAGAATTTGATTTGGTTTATGCTTGTTAGCATGTTTATCTCCATACATTTGCATACATGTTTATGTGTTTCATTGCCATATTTATTTGTTTATTTGCTATGCATGAGTTAAGGGGGAGCTTCCTTGAAGATTTACTTTAATCCATAAATATATAACTTCATGAGTTTTGTCATCATCAAAAGAGAGAGATTGTTGGCCCAAAGGCCCATCACTCTAGTTTTGATGATGATCAACTCATGTAGTTATAATACTAATGATCTTGTGTTTAATTAGTGACAGATTCATGATCAAGATCTTAGTAGGTGTGTAGCTTCAACAAAGGATTTAAAGTCAAGTTTTGGAGCTAGCACGGTTTGCACCAAGTCAAGAAGATGAGAAGACTTCAAGTGAAGACTTCAAGATCAAGACTTGTGTCTAGGTTTGGTTTTAGAAGATTTTGTTTTTAGAATAAAATGTAAAGGATAGAATAGTTGGTGGATTGCTCAAGTATACTATACACACACACTCTTGATTTAGATAAGTTTTCATAAAAGATTTTTCATTTTAGAAAAGAGTTTTCATTTTTGAAAATACCGGTTTGGTTTTTGGTATTCAAAGTTTACATGTTTTAACCAAAATCATATTTAGATCTTAATGTTAAAAATATAGATATTTCATCATGTTTGTGTAGTGGATCATATCCATACACTCTATACTTTAAAAGAGTTTAAATATCTTGTTTTTGTATTTGGTGAAGTTTTGGAAAAATACAGTTTTTAGTTTGAGCAAATTTTTCCAAGTTACAAAATAGTCCAAATTGTTTGCAACATGTCTTGATTTTGTGCAAGCATGTTTGTTTATCAAAGTATATTGGTAAAACTATTTTTGTAGATTTTCGTGATTTTATGGGATTTTACTTTAGCCAAAACGACCAAATTTTATGTCCCAGAATTTTGTTCCCTGACTTCAGCCGGTCGACCGACCGGTCGACCAAAGTCTGAAGTCGGTCGACTGGGCGGTCGACCGACGTGCACAGCGTGCACGCCAGTGTCTGGCTGGAGGGCCGGTCGACCGACCCGG
>JAVJIF010029066.1:0-58039 GCA_038442645.1 Agave tequilana
AAGGACACCAGTGTAGTCTGTGATCATGTTCTTGAGCTACGTATCATACAACGCCTATAAGCTGTTCGACAAAATGCCTAATTAGTCACTATCCACCACATACCATTCAACCACCAACATAGTGAAGTGAGCATTAATCTTAAACGCAACATTCATGAAATGGACAACAAATAAAGAGAAAAACTCAAAAAGAAAACAATCAAACCTTTCTTGAGCCCGGGGCAAACATTGAGCCCCTTATACACCACCGGGACAAGCACTTTCATCTCCGCTCCCTCGTCAGCCCACGTCATCACCAGATTCAGAATCTTCCCGGTCTCCTCATTCTTGTGCACCTAAAACCCAAAACAAAAACCCAACCACAACACAAAGCAAAACCGAAATAAATATAAAATTAAACACCCAAAAAAAAAATAGCAACCGAATCCAAATCCAATACCTTAATGGGCAGCACAGTTCCCGACTGCAGAACCACAGCAGATCCGGGGCCCGCGTGGACCTGGAGATTGAAGACGGTGGAGCAAGCGTACGGCGTCTTGAGGAGGGACTGGATTTGCTTGGCGTCGGCGGTGAGGATCTGCTTTCTCGAGGATGGGTCGATGGGGTCGATCACGACGGCAGGGATCCGGCCCTGGGCCCGCTCCTTGACGGCGAGCCTGTGGCCCGTGTGCTCTCGTGGGATCCCCTGGATCGTCTGGTAGCTGTGGACCGAGGTGTGCCGCGATGGGAGGGACGCTGCGGCTCGTTTCAGCAGGGACCCGCAGCCGCCTCCGCCGCCGACGCGCCACCACTTCATCGTTGCTGGGGTTTCTCTCTTTTTGTGCGGGGGGGGCTTGGTTTGCTGGTAGTGTTTTGTGGGTACGAGAGAGGGTTTTCGTTAACCATTAGGCCCAATGGATCAAGTATTGGGCTCAAATTGACCCATTATAAACCAATAAGCACACACGCACATATATGAAAATTTTTGCTAAAAACGCATGCTTTCCCTCATAACCAGGGGGAAAACTCACCCCTATATTTTTATTCACTACATTCTAATTTATGTCAGCATAAATTGATTCCTCTCAACTATCGCTTCTGTGTGTATTTTTATGTTCTCTTTTATCCTTCCCCATCGTCGTAGACGTTTCTCTCCCCTCAACCCTGACCCCAATGTTGTTTCCATTGATTTTGCAAAGGGGAAAACTTTCAAAAAAGTATCGAGGAGCTAAATTATAAGTAATTCTTTACAGTAAGAAAATTACAGGTAGATCTCCTCTGAGATTTCTGGGAAAGTGTGCCGGTAGGAATCTGATCAGCGCGCGATCACTTTATCCCTTTGACGATGCGAGCGATCGGACAATCGGACTGTCGCCTGATGGATTCCCTTCTCGCCTGGTTCGGGGAATCGGAGAACAGAAGGTCGGTAGAGCCCTCTTGTTACTTCTCGAGCTGCCTCCGCTTGAGAATTCCTTCTTGCCTGGTTCCGAAAATTTCTTGAGAGGGAGAAAGATCTTAGGGTATTAGCACCCTGATTAGAGAAGTAATTCTCTGAATTCTTGGAAGTAAGAGAGTAGATCTCTGTCCTTAGCCATCTCTCCTCTTTTTTTTCGAGCCCTTTTCTCGTGTGCCTTTGGTACGCTATTTATAGAGAGAGCAGGAGTATAATTGCCCCTTGAAAATCTGGAAACAAATTGAGTCAATCTATTTTACATCTGGAAAGTAGCCTCGCTGTGAGGCTAGAAACAGCTTTTGCGAAGTTAGGAATAACAAGTAGTGCTGATCTCTTGATCCGCTCTGCTAAATGAGGGATGTGCCCTTGATTCTTTCCAAATAACTGAAAGATTTCTCCTGATCTTCTTACATGATTGGGAGAGTCAAAAGATTATGGCAAGCAACTGCCAAATTTGATCTCAATTAGATTTGATCTCATCTGGAGATTTGATTGGTCAAAGGTCACCATAAAAGACCTGCAGCGAAGTTGTTGCGTTGAGCTCATGGCGGAGCTGGGAGAAGCTTCTGGCGAAGCTAGAGGAAAGCTCTCGAACTTGTGGCGAAGCTACCAATCATCCTTCTGCGTGGCTGTGTGGGGCTTCGAGTGAAGCTCTCTCTCTGCGGAGTTAACTGAGCATTTCTGTGAGAAGTTGTAAGTTAGCTCGCAGCGAGGCTGTGAAGGAGCTTCCTGCGATGCTAAACAACTTTGGCTTCTTATGCGAGACTTATCTCGTGGGCTCGTGCGAGACTAAGTGTTGAGCTAACTTAGTATTTTTGAACCTGCTTGGGCCTTCTCACGAGCTTTTCTTGGCTTACTTCTGCTTCACTAAATCAGTAGAGTCCAATTTGTTGATACGTCCCTTTGAGATGGGTAAAAAACTGGTCGTCAGCTTGTCTGCCGCTTGTCTTTTGTAGATGTCAACAAGTTAGACATTGTTCAGGCCAGTTAGGAATCTTGTCTTTTTTAGAATGTCAACAAGACCCCCTTCAAAGTTTTCGTAAGTCTGTAATGGAATGGTTCAGACTCCGAAATACTTTGAACTGCTTTGATTGATGGTATGTGAAACGCGAACGTCGCCATAGTGGTTGAGTTCAGTTTCGCTTTCAATCCTGTTTCCGAATTGGAATAAGTTCGCCGAGGAATCGTGTAGATTCGCGATTCTGGGTAGCTACACGTTTGGGTGGCTTCGCGTCTGGGTAACTTTGCATTAACTCAGTGTTTGGAACAACGTTCCTTTCCTAAGGCTAACTGCTTTTTGGCGAGTTACGAGAGGGATTATTCCCTTTTCCGAGGTTGGAATAACCTCTCTCGCTTTTAACTAGGGAGATTGTTCCCTTTCTGGAGGCAAAGCATTTAAATGCTTTAACTTCACCCGCGCTTCTAGGCTTGAAGCGGCAGCGGCGCGGTCAGGCCATGAGGTCTATAAATAGGACACTTGAAGTCCTTTTCAGAGAAACATACTTTTCTCTTTCTGAAAGGTCTGTTCATGACATCTCCTCGTTGCCCAAAAAAGGCGACTCAGATCTCTAGAATAGTGGCGGCGCCCACTCTGGTCACTAACCGGCCAAGAGCTGGTGAGTCTCGGTCATCCGGTGACTTTCAGGGAGTTCAGCTCCCTTAGCTTTACCAGCTATCTTAGGGATTAAATTCCCTTGATCTTTACATTTGGCTGACTTTCAAAAAAGGATTTCAGCCCTATTTTTCAGCTTCTAAGCGAAGCTAGCATTCTCGCTTTTTTCATACAGGGTCGCTGCCTTGACTTGTCAAGTCTGCTCGTTAAATTTGCCATGCAGGCAAGGCTTAGGACTTAACCTCTTCAAGGTTGAACCGGTCTTACCATATAGGTGGGGTCAAGATTGCGTCCCTCTGGGCCAGTCTGGCTCAGCCATATAGGCGAGGCTAGGACTTGGCTCATGCTGAGCCAGCCCACCATCACTGTGCGAGCGAGGTTATCATTTACTTAACTGAAATCCATCCTTAAAGCACAACTGGATCGGATATGAATTGCTTCGCCCAAAGAATTTGACTTAGCGTTTTATCTTTGCAGTTTTCTTTTGATTTAAAGCTAACTTGTTTCCGCATTGCAGCGAACTGTGCTCGCCAGTCTTTCGTCTTGATGAAAGAGACTAGAAACCTGCTTCTTGATTTTCAAGTTGAAGCTTTGACCATAAGCAGGAGGAACATACTTGAGCAGCTGATATGCGTTCCAAAAAGAGGTTGGCAGTTGCTTATCCGAGATGATCCACTTCGGGAAGGGGTTGGTAGTCGCTTATCCGAGATGATCCACTTTGGGAAAGCGGGCGTCACCTGTAAGGTCTCGGATCCTTCCTTTGCTAATTTTAATCAAAGAAGATCGGCTTTTTGGTGGCAATCAGTCATTTGCCAATTTCATCAAAGAAGATCCAGCTTCTTGATGGCAAAATCTGCCATGAAGCGAAGGATTACGACCTTGTGTAAGAGGAAGACCTTTCGTATCCAGTTGAGATGGTTCATCACCCCGAAAGTAGATAAGATGATTTGTCTGCCTTTGGAGCAATGATTCTGTTGTATGAAAGACGATCTTGATGTAGTATCAATGTATCTTCCCTTTTGAATCAATAAAATGTTTACTTTTTGCTTATCTGCTTTGTTTCCTTCCCTTTTTGATTCGAGAACACTTGGAGTGGACTGGCTTAGGTAAAACTTTTAGCAAAATTGGAGACAGACTCCCAACTAAGTTAGGAACAAGTCTCTGGCGAAGCTAGTACAAAATTTTTGTGAAAGTAGAGATGTGCTTTTAGCGGAGCTAAGGCACGTTTCTCAGCGAAGTTACTCAAGCGTCGCGCGAAGTCAACGCTTAACTCTTGGCAGAGTTAGCCCTTAGTGGGGCTGAAGTAACGCTTCTGGGAAGGCGCTTAGGCGCCATTCAAATTAATTTGAAACGACCACCTGCGCTCCTTTCGAGGAGGCAAATGTTTAGGCAATCTTAAGCCGATAAAAGCCTGATTGGACTGAAAGAGAAAGAATTACTTCTCTTTGAATTTTTAGAGAAACAAATCTCCTTTTCCTCCTTCTTCGTTTTGATTTTTAAGAACTTTCCAGTTCTCCCATGGCCCCCAAAAGACGAGCAGGTAAAGAGGCAGCTACCTCTGCGACGGAGGGGCCTCCTCCTCCTCCAATCATGGAGCACCCTATTGCGGATAGGGATTTTTCCTTTTTACTCAGAGATTTTCATTTCTTTTTGAAGCCAATTTCTGGCTATCTCATGATGAATCTAGAATGATTCATTGTGATCCAGTGATCTCAGGGAGTTCAACTCCGTTAATTTTCTTTGCTGACTTCTTAGGGGATTTAATTCCCTTTAATTTCTCAACTGGAAATTTAGGAACCGAATGATTTCTTCTCCAAGCTTCTCTGCGAAGCTAACCCTTAGGCGGTTCACATTCTGTTTAATAGCAGGATGCGAAGCTAGCCTTAGAAGCGTAACTTGAAAAGGACTTTAAAGCCCTTAAAATGATTTTAAGCAACAGTGCCCTTCTGGCGAAGTTAGCCCTCGAGGGCTTCTTCGCATTCTGTTCGGCGATAGGCTGCCAGACGAAGCTTTCAGAGCGAAACTAACACTTGGATATTTCTGCATTTTGCCCTTGTGCAGAGTGTGGTGCTAAGCGGCGGCTGCGAAGCTGGGCTTCGGGGCGAAGCTAATGCTAGGCTAGCTTCGCTCGGAGAGCGGAGCTATGCCTCAGCAAAAATTATATTCTTACTTTAGCTTTCTTCAGCAAATGAACTAATATGATTTCTTTTTACTTTTGCAGTGCACTATACTCCAGGTCCTCTGAACAGTCTCTTTGGAACAGTCAGGGGGCTGGATGGCAATGTTAACTTGCAGTTCTAAGGGCAGGCTTTATTATTCAGTGAGCGAAGCGCTCCCGGTCGGGATGCACTTATCTATGCCGGAGATCAGCGTACCATGAAGAGCATCTTAACCACTGCTCCCCTTGAAGATTCTGACCGAAAAATCTATAGGAAGCCCGGCTTCATGTTCGGGGATGTAGTGCCAGATACTGATCATCAGCTGCTAGCCGGAGAGGGGCAGTGGATTTTCAATCTGGATGGCGAGAAGTATTATCTCCCATCTAGCAAGCGTCATTTTTCACTGTCTTTCTTCCAATGCGTGACGAAGGCTCGGAAGATGCAGTGGCAAGTGATTCGGACTACTGACTCCGTTTACGTGGGGAAGTTGATAGCTTCGCCTCCTGGTTACACAAGGGCGGGTCCTCCTCGTTGTATATTGGGTCTCCACCCTGAAAACGTTTCCCAGACATTCCAGTAGGGGAAAATCCCGCGGTGGCTCAGACTTTTAGAAATCAGTTCTTCAAAGCTCGTGGTAATTATCCAACCACTGATTTCAGGACCCCTGGGTGGATTCACCCTCCCAAGGCATGGTGGAGGGACTTGACCTTATATGTCTTGGCCCATTTTGAAGAGGACCTAGAGAGATTGGGACTTTATGAGGTTGTCAGGGTGACCTGTTACGGCATCCAGATGAGCGTAGCGAACTTCTACGCCATCTTTGAGTTATACTGCCAAACTACAGGGACTTTCTTCACCCCTATAGGCGAATTGGGCATGGCTTTGCACGAGATGTGCGAAGTCTCTGCTCTGCCTTTAGGGGCTCTCCCATATG
This sequence comes from Agave tequilana, assembly GCA_038442645.1. Lineage (NCBI taxonomy): Eukaryota > Viridiplantae > Streptophyta > Magnoliopsida > Asparagales > Asparagaceae > Agave > Agave tequilana. Next base: position 6,138 of record JAVJIF010029066.1, read on the forward strand.
AAGAATATTTTTCGTGTGAGACGAAATTGGTGCTTCTGAAGAGGCAGGAGCCCGCCTTGTTTGGGACTTACCGGGAGTTGATGTGCCACCTCTACATCTGCTCGAGAAAGCATGGAGCCATAAGGGAGCTTCATACAGTTCGAAGAGCTGGGGGAATTATTTGTTCTCCAACCTGAAAGATACTCCTGAGGCAGCTCACTACGGGTTGCAGATGAGGACATTTTTCGAAGGATGCAAGAACACTCCCAAGGGGATATGATTTTGGAAGAGGATGATGGACCTTACGAGAAAGGTGATATTCTCTGGAGTTTCCATCATCAGGCTCGTCGACCGCTATCTCAGAAGGCACTTTTGGCTGGGTTTTTATCGGTTTGGCTGAAGAGATGTGTGGTGCCATCTCCCTCTAGTGACGTCATCCTTCCGACTGTCTTATTGTCGGTCGTCCGTCTAGTCCACGGTCGTTCCCTTGGACTTCTCCTGGCAATGGTGTGCTGTATTCAGCGGGGCCTTCGTGTATTGACGGAGGCTTTCTGTAGGCCTCCAGTAACGAAGAGGGGCAAAGGCACTATCCTGCCTTGCGACGGACCAAACCCTAGGATCGGTTTGCCATACACTTATTTGATGGCATGGTTTGCCCTTCACTGCCCTTCCATTATCCAAGCCGGTGAGGAACCTCCAGAAGGCGTCCGGATGGCGCTTCTCCGTCGATTCGAGTGGTGTTCATGGTTAATGACTTATGTGGCCATAGTTCGCAAGCTGCTAGCCGGTATGACATTTACAGTCTTTTCCGCTGCTTTCCTTACATTCGCGGTGCAGGCTATGGCAAAGAATTTAAGGATGTAGGAGATGGGCAAACGTCGCTGAGTCGGGGAGTTTTTGAGTGGCTAGTTAGCATCCAGCCATCCCATCTGGTGTATAGGAGTGGGGATACCTGCTACTTGGAACCCTATGTCCCAAGTTAGTTTGCTCGTCAGTTCGGGTATGACCAACTGTACGTAGGTAACCCGAACACCAATCTGACCTTTATGGGGAGCCTCATTGATGGTGCTCGTGCATGGCGTTCTACATCGCTGGCTGTACTGAGGCGCGGCTGTGCATGCCGCTGAGGACTCTGAATCTTCAGACAACTTTGGGGTTCTGTCAGTGGTATAGAAGTTCGAACTCCACACCAATCGGGTTCTCTATTAATTCTTTTGACGTGAAGTTAATCTCTCGGCGGCTGAAGCGGAAAGTCACTGAGAGAGGTGAGGGCAGGAGGGTCCGCGTGCTAGGCCTCGGGGAATTCGTCGCCACTGCTGATAGTGAGGCTTCAGATGCAGAGAGTCCCCGTTTTGAGAGAAATGCAAGTGCTGAGGTTCCAACTGATGCTCTTGGTGGGGTAGGCACGGCCCCATGGAACATGTTGATGTAGAAGAAGTGGAGGAAGAAAATCCCGATGTCTACTTCAAGCGAAAGCGGGAAGTTGGATCTCGTAGGAAGAGGGCAGTGAAGAGGTATCGTCGCTACACTCCCACCATTATTGCAGAGGGTGAGTCAACCATGTTGCATCCTCCTCCTGCTCCATTAGTCATTAGGCTGTCGGCTCCGAGACAGACCGTTGATAAAACTGTTCCTGACCTGAGTAAGACTAGCCCTGTTCTTGCAATATATTCTTATATATTTCGTACAGCTCATTGTTTATTCTATGATTCAGGAACTGAGACGGTAAGAGACCCAAGAGCCGAGGCTGTAGGAGAATATGTGTGGCGCCCCGATCCCGGCGTGTACAGAGACGCCACTGCGACGTACATACGCAGGGCGATGGTACCATCACGTATGTACGCTAAGCATCAAAACACACAACACATGTATCAGAGTGCGGAAATACGTGGAGTTATACATCCTAACATTAATTAATACAAGTACTTAGTCATCACAAATAGTGACATAATATTACATCACTAGATAGTACAAAAGTAGACTGTATAGGGCACAAAAGATAATAACTCACGAGCTGGAAAGGGAATCTCGCGAGCGGGAAAGACTGGACGAAGTTACGGCTGATCCGCCTGCTCCTCGAAGTAAACCTGATCCTCAGCTGATGGGTCCAACTCAGTCCAAGCTGCTAAATCTGGACATGCAAATTCAGGGTTGTTAGTGGGCAACCAGCGAGTGCAAAAAGAACCCAAATGGAATAGCAAGTGCATAATATCAAGTATAATGTACCCAAATCAATAAGCATGGAATAACCACAATAAATAGTGAAATATGGAAATAACATTAGAATTTATATGACATGAAATAAAAGCAAGTGTCGCTGGTCAAATGTCATGTAATCAAATTAGCAAGCATGGAGTAACTACAATAAATAGCAAGTATGAACATGATAATAAAATTTATGAAGTCAATTATCAAGTTATTATTAAGACTCGTTCAATTTGTATGTTTCGGTATATGACCGGTGCCATACACTTCCGCATACAAGCCGAGCGAGGCTGGTTATTGGAAATTGATGGGGAACGACGAACCATATTTAGAATGGGTCCCGTGCATGCCCGGGACAACGGTCCAGGAGTATCCGGTACTGAGCCGGAACGTACCGTTAGGCACCGGGACTTACTATATGCCCGAAGGTCTTAGTATACGCCCGAACAGGAATAGAGTGTCACCGTTCCCCACAGGATATACCCAGGAGATTATAGCACACCGGCAGGCAGGCAAGGGGGTAGGGGTGCCAGTACACCCCTCGGAAACGCCTGGTGGCCTCCAGGTCGAATCTAACAGGAATAGTTGTACAACATATGTATGGCCACCATAAACACAGAAGCTATATCGATACCCATCAATTTTCCCCATCCCGGTGTAAGTTGTTTAAATATAACAGAGTCTCAAATAATGTTCATGGGGTATTCACAAAAGTTTAATATCCATGGTTATCCTATTACGGGGGTCAACAGGAGTATAATATCAGGAGTAGTGTCAGGAGCCTCCCTATTTCAGGGGTTCAAGTATACAGGAGTACAGGAGTTCAGGAGTACCAAATATCTGGTAATAATATAATAGTCATGCCAAGTCCCCGTAAAAGTGATAGTCATGAATATGTCATATAATACAAGCATCAGGGGTGGTGTGTCCGGTCAAGAGTCATGATGTCAGGTCCAGGTATTTGTACCACATGAAAGCATATCATATACCGTGTGTCAGGTGCGGGTGTCAAGTATGACATATCAAGTACTGCGTCTATATATCGAGTGCCGGTGTAAATGCCGAGTGCCGGAGTCATAAATAATATGTCAAGTGTAACATGCCAAGTGTCGGTGTAAATACTGAGTACTGGTGTAAATACAAAGTGCCAGTGTCAGATGTCACGGGTCAAGTATAGCATGGCAAATATCGGTGTCAAATATAGCATGACAATTATCGGTGTCAAATGTAGCATGGTAAGTGTCGGTGTCAAATATAGCATGGCAAATACCGGTGTCCGGTATTATGTGTCAAATATAGCATGAAAGATATCGGTGTCAAATATAGCATGTTAAAACATCCACATATCAATATCATGTTATAAATATAAGAGTAATTATTTTAAATTAATAATAAACACTCGCCTGAAATCGGGGTGAAATACCAGTTAAAAACCCAGGAATCGTCGATCCGCACGAGCAATCTACTAGCCCATAGTTGTATACTAAAATATATAATTATAAATATTTATATAAATATTAGAGAGGGAATGAGAGAGGAGAGAGAGAGAGGAGAGAGAAAGTTGTAGGAAGGAGAGAGAGAGAAAGAGAGAGAAAAAATGGTGTTTTTAGAATAGAATTAGGATTTAAAAGGAGAGGGGTATTGGGTGTAAATATAGGGAGGTAATTTTAGGATGAGAGGATGGGTAATTTAGGAATGAGAGAAAAGTCAGTTTATTTAGGGAAAGAAATAAAAAGAAAGAATGAAAGAGAGAAAGAAAGAAAGAAGAGAAAAAGGAGGGAAGTGGTGGTGTGGCCGGCCGGCCACCGCCGGTGGTGGTGGGGCGCGCGCGCGCGTGCCCCCAAGGGGAGGGGAGGTGGAGTTGGGGTGTTGGTGGAGTTGTTGTTTTGGTGGTGGTGATGGTGGTTGGTGGTGGTGGTGGTTGTGGTGGTGGTGGTGATGATTAGTGGTGTTGGGGAGTTAGAGGAGGAGGAGGAGGAGATGATGTTGGGTTGGTTGGAGTGGTGGAATTGGTGGAGGTGATGGTGAATTTTGGAGGAGAAAGGGAGGCGGTGGTGATGGGTTATGGTGAAATTGGAGGTGGTGGGAGGTTGTTGGAGGTTGAAGGAGGTGGTGGAGTGGAGAGGGGTTGTGGGGAGGTTATTGGCCGGCCTAGGGTGGGGCGACGGCAATAGTGGTGATGAAGGAGGCGGCGGTTGTGAAGGATGCGCGAGTTGGGTTGTTTTGTTGAAGATGGAGTTTTTGATTTTGGATTTTTTTTTTTTGAAATGAATAAGGAAATGGAAGTTTGGTGGTTTAATAGAGGATGAGAAAGGAATGAAATGATGAATTAGGGGGGGATGATAGGGCTGCGGCAGCAGCCCTACTGCTGCAGGCGGCGGGCGGCTGTGCATTAGTTGTGGGGGAAAATCAAAGGGAAGAAAAGAAAAAGAAAGAAAATTAAAGAAAAGAAAAAAAGAAAATAAAATAGTTTAAATTTTTTTATTAACTAATTTATTTATTATAATTTCTGAAAGTATAAAGTAGAGGAGTAGGGAAGGAAAAAGTACGAAAAGGTCCTGTAATGAATATTATTATTTTAATAAGGTGAAAATTTGACTGTTTTAGAAACGATCCAAAAAATTTTTAAAAATAGAAAATATTATTCTAAGATGCTCAGTGAAATCGGATTTGAGAAATTCCATATAATGTTTAAATTAAAAATCCTGAAACCTTCCGGCGATACCGGCCGACATCAGCATCGGTCAAATTTTGATAAATTTAGAAAAATCCTAAAAAATGTATTTAGATAGAAAATAAAATTTTAAGAAGTAATGTGAAAGCCATTTTTAAAAATTCAATTCCGTTTGAAAATTAAAAATCTAGGAATCAGTCAGCGATGCCAACCGACACCGGTTTTGGAGATTTTGCAGAAAAAATTCTGAAAAATTCAAAAAAATCATGAAAAATCTAAAATATTAGAAAATAATCTCTGAAACTGAAATTGATCAATTCAGACTATCGAAAGTCAAATCGGGCTACTGGCTGGTATCGGGTTCTCAGTCCGGGTCAGGGCTTACACTAGATCTGAGAATCCAGATCCGATACACAATAAAATAAGTAATCACAACTCATGAACACATACAGGAAGAAAATTGAGCAATATGGTCAAAAAAAATTGGGACACGTATCAGGGTACGTATCCTGAGAACGGGGTGCTACAATAGGGAGATTACTATGATCCCCTGTTCATTTATAAAGAAGATGACGGGCTAGCTCCTTCGTCGCCTCAGAAGACTCTGGAGGTGATGCGGCCGACGTCGGTCTTTCGGGTGTTGGGACCTCAAAAGGAAGTCCCATGGCCTCCAGCTTTTTTAGGTTGGACCACAGAGGGTTCGGCGAGTGAAGGTGGGCCGGCTGTCCGTGTTGATTCTGCCAAAGATTTTCCTATGGAGCCTGAGGAGACTGATGCCGTCGTCGAGGAATTTCAGATAGAGACTGCGGCCACGGCGGTTGAGGCGATACCACCTCTTGGTAACATTTTGATTTTCCATGAGTAATTTTCTCTTGATGTTCATTACGCCTTGCTAAATCAAAGTTTTACCACAGGTGTTCTGCCCTTGGGCGCATCGACTTCAAGGAAGCTAGCCAATCCTCCTGAGGGGATCAGGGGTGATGCGTGTACTTCGACCGCGGCGGATGCTGCTGAGTTGGATGCCTTGTATCACGGCCTGCCCTCCTATCAACCTGAACCGGCAAGTGGCCTTAAAGAGACCGAGGGGACAGTGGTTACGGAACCAATCTCACTTCCAACTACGTCGGTAAGTGAACTGCCAGTGGTTTCACCAGCGCTGCCTATCCTGCCAATTGTGAAGCTGAAGGTGATTGCCAGTCCTATTTCTCCAACACTGGTTGTTGAGCCAACTCTCCAGGAAGTAATTACCAGTCTTACGTCGATTGTACCTAGTGTACTAGTTTCAATGAGGACTCCTCCGAGATCACTGGCGATCCCTCATATTGCTCCAGCCAATGCTTCTGCCATCCATTCCATAGTTATGTCAGTGAAACCGGTGGAAGCTTTACCTTTAGGGGCCACTCGTTCCCCGGGAGTAGTTGAACCAGAGAATGAATTTGTGGCTGAGCTAGTCGACAGCTTTTATAAGGGCTTGAAGCAATCCATTGCTTTGGTCTTGAAGGGCTCAACTACCTCGTTTTTCGCTTTGAAGGTGGTCCTTTCTCGAAGTATTGACAGCATTCGAGACTTTAGAGGGGATGACCAGGACGCCACATTGGAGCTTCTGGTGGACAAGCTTGAGAGGGATGTGGACGAATGGCGCCGTCTCAGTCATTCATATCTGGAGTCTTCAGTTAATGACCAGCTTGCACACCTCGCTGCTCAAATGCATGAAGCTCATCTTGCCACTCAAGAAGCAGCTAAGGCTATTTTTTCTGACCTGAAATCCTTGGAGATAAGGAAAGTAGAACTTGGGGATGTCATAGATGCTTCTAACAATGCTCTTCTCGACGTTGAGGATAAAATCAAAAAGGCCAAGGAAATGATCAAGAAAACTAATCTTCTTTTGTCCAAGGCTGAACCGGTGCGTCTTGAGGAGATGGCACAGCTAGAGTAGCTTAAGGCTCAGAATGATGAAGTCCTGCAACAAGAACTGACTCAGAGGGCAACTTTGATTGAAATTGAGGCTCGCTTGTTCCAGACGGCGAGCTTTAATGAGGCCGAGTTGAGGCCGCAGGCACTTATCAAAGCTGTTGAGGAGAGGAATAATAGGCTGGCCACTCTTGAAGAACGGATCAAGTCTTACGACTCACCCTCGTAGCTTGTAATCCGTGCATCCATGTATCCCTCTTTTGGTATCATTAAATTTTATTGACTCCCTTGTTACATTTCCATCTTGTTTTATCTTCTGAATTTTCGATTCTTACTTTCAAGTTGTATTACAATCCTCGAAAGGAAATAAAATAATGGTATAACTAATCTAACCAGTGGTGATAAACTGATAGGGTTAGTTACACATTTGAGAAATAATTTGACAAAGAAATAGTCCTTACTGGACTGAAAAATGAGATTGGATATCCATCGGTTCAGAGGTGGTGAACTAGACATAACCGATTAGGGTTACCAAACTCGAGGTGTTTACTGTTTAGAGGTGACAAATTGGACATGACAGTAAGCAAAAAGGGAGATTTGGCTATCTGTCGGTTCAGAGGTAACACGGACATAACCGATTGAGAAGCCACCAAGCTCGAAATTTTGTCATTCAGAGGTGACGAACTGGACATGATGACAAAGAAATAGTCCCTACTGGACTGAAAGATGAGACTTGGCTATCTATCGGTTTAGAGGTAACAATGACATAACTGATTGAGAAGGCATCAAGCTCGAAATTTGTCATTCAGAGGTGACGAACTGGACATGATGACAAAGAAATAGTCCCTACTGGACTGAAAAATGAGATTTGGCTATCTGTCGGTTCAGCGGTAGCATGAACATAACCGATTGAGAAGCCACCAAGCTCAAGATTTTATTATTCAGAGGTGACGAACTGGACATGATGACAAAGAAATAGTCCCTACTGGACTGAAAGATGAGACTTAGCTATCTGTCGGTTCAGAGGTAGCGTGGATATAACCGATTGAGAAGCCACCAAGCTCAGGATTTTGTCATTCAGAGGTGACGAACTGGACATGATGATAAAGAAATAGTCCCTACTGGACTGAAAGATAAGACTTGGCTATCTGTCGATCCAGAGGTAACATGGACATAATCAATTGAGAAGCCACCAAGTTCAAAATTTGTCATTCAGAGGTAACGAACTGGACATGATGACAAAGAAATAGTTCCACTGGGGGAAATAAGACTTGATTATTAACTCCATGAGGATTTTGATATCTCCTTCGGATGTTATTTGGAAGAAATTGTCAGAGGTATATTGTTAACGTGACAACCAGAAAAGTCTACTGAGGATTGATTATCAGAAACTCGCTGGGGAGTTAGGAAATGAGTCCCATAGAAGATCATGTATCAGAGAGCTTTGTGGGGACTTGTAAAGCAACTTGTCAGAGGTGTGATGTTAACTTGATAAGGATTCATTTACTGTTAGAGGTGCTTGAACATAACAGTAATTTGAATGGACCTGCCATTCTGTTGAAGAGAATGACAAGCGGGGTTTATTCACTGGGGATATTGGTTTTATCCGTTGGGGAGTAGATTATAGTCTTGCTATCAGAGGTTTAGTGTTAACATGATAGGTTAGACTCATCATTTGCAAGGGATATGAATACCTTTATATGTAGTCTTACCATTCCATGGATGGGAATTGGTAGGTGATTTTGTAGAGGGAATCAAATGAGAACAAGTCTCTTAGGATTTTTAGCAAATCCTCAGCCATCAACAGATTTGGTATGCCTTTACCAACTACCATTTGAGTCGGGCTAACCATGCTATTCCCCTCAGCATGATGAGTTGTCAAGGACTCATGTTGGGCTTAAAGGCCAACATTTTCCTCTATCCTAAACTGCTAAATCAATGAGAACAGGTCCCTTCGGATTTTTAGCAAATTCTCAGCTGTCAACGGATTTGGTATGCCTTTACCAACTACCGTTTGAGTTGGGCTAGCCATGTTATTCCCCTCAGCATGATGAGTTGTCAAGAACTCATGTTGGACTTAAAGGCCAACATTTTCCTCTATCCTTAATTGCGGAATCAAATGAGAACAAGTCCTTTAGGATTTTTAGCAAATCCTCAACTGTCAACAGATTTGGTATGCCTTTACCAACTACCGTTTGAGTCGGGCTAGCCATGCTATTACCCTCAGCATAATGAGTTGTCAAGGACTCATATTAGGCTTAAAGGCCAACATTTTCCTTTATCCTTAACCGTTAGAGGTGTTGGATTATTTGGTTACTGTATTCGTAACCTTGATTCTTCTCTGAGACAACCAGTATACGATCAGCTCGATACAGGTTTATGGTCATATGATCTCATTTAGAGAAAGAGAGGAGCACTCCTTCTGTATATCTTGGATTTGAAGATCTTGATCAGAGGTGTAATGTTTACTTGATCATGAGAAGGATCTATCAAGGATAATACCTCTTTAAGAACTTGTCGTTGATGGGCATCATGAGTAAATCACCATCTGAAGTCATAAGGCGATATACCCCGTTTGAATAGACTGTTTCTATTACAAACAGTTCTTCTCATTTGGGCTGAAATTTGCCTTTGGTTTTGTGCGTCATGGTCATCGATCGTCTGACGGCTAAAACCAAATCTCCTTTCTGGAAGACTCTTTGCTTAACCTTCTTATTGAAGGCTTTTGAGATCTGGGATTGATACAACTCAATGTGTTGCTGAGCTTGTAACCGCTTCTCATCTAGGGCTTCGAGCTCCTGGAGTCGCAATCGATCATTGTCCTCCTTTGTCATCTTAGTCATCAAAGTGACTCGTAATGACGATATCTGAATTTCTAACGGTATGACTGCTTCACACCCGTATACCAAGGGAAAAGGTATATTACTTGTCGGGGTCCGAATTGTAGTTCGGTAGGCCCAAAGACATTCACTAAGCTTCTAATCCCAGTCTCGCTTATTTGAGGAAACGAACTTTTTGAGTAGCTTAATGATTATCTTGTTGAATGCTTCCGCCAAGCCGTTAGCGGCGGGATTATAAGCAGTTGAAGCCACATTCTGAATTTGGTATTTATCACAGAACCGATAGAATACCTGGCTTGCAAATTAGGGACCGTTATCATGGATGATCCGCCTACGAACACTAAATCGATGGATGACATGGTGTTTAATGAAATTAACCACGTTAGAAGTTTTAACTTCCACCAGTGGTATAGCTTCTGCCCACTTTGAAAAGTAATCAGTTATTACTAAGATAAACCGGTGATTTCTCGTTGAGGAGGGGCTGATCGGCCCTACGACATCGATTCTCCACGCTTCAAATGACCATGAAGTAACAGTTGGATGAAGCAACTCTGGAGGCTGATGTATGAAGTTCGCATGGATTTGGCAGGCCTTACACCTTCGCGCATACTGGATAGCATCGGCTATCATGGTTGGCCAATAATATCCAAGCCTGTGCAATCAATCCTTGAGTTTTGGACCTGGCTGATGAGCTCCGCATATGCCGTCGTGCGCTTCTTTAAGCACTTCCTGTGCTTCTAAATTAAAACAGCGGAGGAGGATACCGTCGTATGAATGACGGTAAAGTGTCTTCAGAGTTGGATCATAGTAAAAGCGGAGAGACCTTTGCCTGATAGATGCCGCTTCTGTAGGGTTATCCGACAGCAAATCATACAAAACATAGTCGATGAGGAGAAATCGCCAATCTCTCGGTTCAAGATCTGTCGAGATATTATAGATCTCTTTGGTTCTCAACATATGTTTAGAGAAAATAAGGTGTCGGGTTGCCACTGTAAGGTGATACTTGGTGTCTACTGGCAAGGCTAGCGTTGTTGCTAATGCAGCCAGAGCATCGACCCTAGTGTTCTGGGATCGAGACACGTGACTGATGTAAAAGTCATCAAATAAATTAGCTATTTCGATGACTGCATGATAATAAGGTACCAAATCTTCGTGACGAATCTTATATTCGCCTTTAACCTGATTGACAATCAGTTTTGAATAGCCATAAGCTTCAAAGTAGCGTACCCCCATTTCATGAGTGAGCTGAAGACCAATGAGTAGAGCATTGTATTGTGCCACATTGTTAGAGCATGATTCCGTCAGAGAAAATGCTCTAGGAAGGACATGGTTTTGTGGAGAGATAAACACAACCCCCACACCGGCAATGATCTTGCCTTTAGGGCCTATTCGTGATGCTCCATCGAAGAACATCTACCAAACTTCATCCTCTGAAGTTATATTGGATTCGAAAACTTCATCAGGAATATCTTCATGAAGTTTTGAGCTTTCGGAACCGGATGAGCAGCCAAGAACTCTGCAAGTGCCTGGCCTTTAACCGCCTTCTGAGGGACAAAGAGCATGTCGTACTGAGACAAAAGGAGGGCCCATTTAGCTAATCTTGAATTTAATGATCCTGATTTCGTCATGAGAAGACGTAAAGGATTCACTCTGGAAATGACATGTATGGTTTGGCCGACCAGATAATGTCGTGTCTTCTGAATAGCAAAGATAAGAGCTAAGCATTCTTTCTCAATAGGATTATAGCAAGATTCCGCCCCTATCAGAGTCCTGCTCAGATAATAAATAGCTTGTTCGTGATCATTATCATCTTTTTGAGCAAGCAGAGCACCGAGAGAATGGTCCATAACTTTTACATAAAGTAGGAACGGTTTCCCTGATGTGGGAGCTACTAAGACTGGAGGTTTTGTGAGATATCTTTTGATATCTTCGTAAGCTTCTTGACGGGCTTGATCCCATACAAAAGAGACACCCTTTTTCATGAGTCCGGTGAACGGTTGACAGCGGCATGAGAGATTTGCGATGAATCTTTTGATATAAGCCAGTCTACCTTGTAGAGCCTTAAGTTCTTTAAGATTCTTAGGTGGATGCATGTTCTGAATGGCTTTGACTTTGTCCGGGTGAAGATGAATTCCTCTTGATGTAACAATAAACCCAAGGAATTTGCCACTCGAAACCCCCAAGAAGGATTTTGCTGGATTCATCTTCAGTTGATGAGCCCGCATTATATCGAACATCGTTCTCAAGTCGTGAAGGTGGTCACTCTTATTGCGGCTTTTGACAGTAATGTCGTCGACATAACATTCTACCGTTTTTCGGAGGTAATCACGAAAAATCATATTCACTGCCGCTGATAAGTTGCTCCCACGTTCTTTAGTCTGAAGAGCATCACGGTATAACAGTATACCCCCAACGATATTCGGAATGAAGTATACTTTTCATCTCCTAGATACATCTTAATTTGATTGTACCCTGAAAAGTCGTTCCATGAAAGACATCCTTTCGAATCCGCAGGTATTGTCAATTATGACATCGGTGATGGGTAATGAGAATTCGTCTTTAGGACAGGCTGTATTGAGATCACGGTAGTTGATGCAGATCCGTATTTTCTCATTCTTCTTGAGAACGGGAACGATATTAGTAACCCAATCTGGATGTTGTTCCTCCCATATGAAGCCGCATGCAATGGGCTTATGAACTTCAACTTCAATAGCCTCCATAATGTTCGGGCGAAACTGGTGTTGCTACTGCTTGACTGGCTTGGCGTCAGGTCTGATGTTCAAACGATGCATGGCTACTTATGGATCAAGTCCAGACATGTCTTCATAGTTCCATACAAAGACATCTATATACTCCTTTACAAGTATCATCAATTCTTCTCTTTCTGTGAGTGATAAACTTTCACTTCTAAAGATGGGCTTAGGGTGATCTTGATTACCCAAGTTAACCTGGATCACCTTATCTTCAGTAGGTGGTTCGCGTTGTTTGAATCGCTTTTCTCACTGAAGATCCAATTGTTGAGCCCATGGTTCCTCATCAGTAGCTTCTGCTGGCTCCAATTGGCCGCTTGAAGTTATATTAACAGTGAGCTCTTTGAATACCGTTCCCACACTGACGTCCGAGTCCCATTCGGAGGAAGAGGCAGTGTGATGGGATTGGTTTGTTATCTTCAGATAGAACCGTTGCTAGCGGTGTGGTGTAACGTATCCCAACCCCCTGCATGTGTTATCATAGTAATTTATCGGCTTTCCTTTTGGCACAAAATTACGCAGGAAACCACGCCTTCCTTTTCCAAAATTCAAGCCCTTCCATGCTGCAGGTTGTATCCTATTTTTCTCATCATATGCTGCGTTGATCGTGCATAATGAAAAAATTATAGGGTGTCTGAGTCTGAACTTGAATTCGCAGCTGCAGACCTTTACAGTTGGGCTTTACTGAATATTATTAGTAATTGACCCTCTTTGGATGGAGGAACCACTAAAGCGGATCCTTCTATGAATTTCACGGGTGTAGTTGATGTACTTGGTTTATGTAAAGACATGTGCAGAGAACTATCCGTAACGGATTCAAGCAATTCGACACTCACAGGATAGTCAAAGGAAATATTGTCATTAATTACCCATTCGCCCTCATCTTCAGAGAGTGTTTTACATTGGGGATTATTAAAACACGCTATAATTAGTTCACTGACCAAAATGGCTGGCATGTCTACTTCAGACTCTGAATCTGCCTCATTGCCACTATCATCGTTGTCCGACGACGATTCTTTAGGAGTTTTGTCGACCTTCTGATATAGGAGAGCATCAGTAAAGTAGTTCTCCATCCTTTGAATGGTTGCTTCTCAGTGAAGACAGTTCGTACTGTTGCATCATCTTCAATATACTTGAAGCACTAACGCAGAGTAGAGGGAACGATCCAGTTAGTATGGATCCAAGGTCGTCCTAGTAACAAATTATATGACGTGTCAGCGTCAATGACATAGCATGTTACTTCTGACTTCAGGCTCCCGATTCAGCAATGGAGTCAGATCTTTCCAAGTGGGTGACTACTCCCTGCATTAAAGCCGTATATTGTTGTAGCGGTTACGGACAACCGATATAGTGGTATGCCGAGGAAGTAGAGGAGCCTTTGGGTATGATGCTGAGTGCAGATCCTGGATCAACTTGTACCCTTTCAATGCATGTTGAACCAATGTATCCGGTGTAGTATAGAGGTCTATCGTGCTTATTATCTTTGAGAAGCATATCCTCAGCTGTGAAAGTAATAGCAGGCACTTTCGATTGTACATGGTGACATTCAGAGCAATAGAGCTGAATGTCATCTCTAGGATTTCTGGCATATACGTTAGAAATGATTCTGAGTTAGCAAGTACATCTCTGAGTGCTTCTCTTGTCTCTTTCGAGAGACGAAGGAGCTCGTGTATGGTGATACGAGCTAGGATATTAGCCAGCTGGGCCAACATGTCAAAGCGAAAAGGTGTATCAAGTCCTTGACTTGAAGGCTTTTTCAAGACAGGATCAAACCGGACTTGATTGAGATTTTGATAATTGAAATAGAGTTCAGAATTCTTAGTCTCAATGCGAATCCGCTGTAGCAAGGGCTCAAGCGGGTCGTGATCCTCAGGGAAGGATGCGATGAAAGCTTTTCGACTCGATTCCTCTGTATGCTTCAAGTAAGAAAAGAGAGATTAGATTGGTGATGAAAATATGAGATTAAAGACGTGGTTTTGCTGATCTTCTACCACAACCCTATTGCAAGTTAAGGAGCTTGATCTTCATCTTAAGATTGATATGATTCACCCTAGGTCATTACAAATAATTCAAGCAAGAAAAATCAATGCTAGATTCTTGCTAAGTTACATTATCTAAAAACTAAACTATGGTTCATCCTAACATCTAGGTGCAGCCTAATAAAAGACGAATCTCAAACTTATGCTGTCCTAGTTCTTAAGTTGAAGTCATGAAAAGTCTTTTAATATGCAACCTAGATTAGGATTTCTAGGTATTTGTTTAATCTTCTAGAAAAATTGTTTTTAATACCTAGGGTTTCGATAGATGTTCCTTAATCAGATCTAGGCTTAACTGCTCTAGGGTTGCTTCAAGAGTCTCAGCAAACCACTAGAGAGATTTAGTTCTTCATTATTTTTTTCTTTTCAAATTATTTATATTTTTTTTATTTTTATTTAATGAAAAAGATTGCAAAGAAAAGGAAAAGAAAACAAGAAGAGATCGCAGATTAAAACTCCAATCAGAAAGATCACAAAATAAAATGGAATTGCAGAAAATAAATGAGAACAAAAGAGTGACCTTTATTTCAGATGAACCTCTGGTTACACAATCGTCTCCTTCTCCACAACGTACATGAATGGAAAATACAATCGTGCAGAAATTTAGAGAAAATAACTAAAAGAAAAACCCTAATACGTCTCTGGATGCCCTGTACGTTGCACTGCAGGGGATATTTATAGTGCAGTAGGTGATAGAGTCCCGGATAAGATCACAGACGAAATCTGGTAGTCTGGATCATCCAAACTGCCGCGGAATCCTGGGATTTGCCGCGCGTTTGCGGCAATTTGGTGAAGTCTGGCCACGTGCTTTGGCGCGTGGCCTCTCCTGGTCCGTCCATTTGGGCGCCTGCTTCTGAAATCTGCATCCTGGCTCTCCATCTTGGGATTTCGAGATAACTTAGTAATCAAGTTACCTTGATCTCAAATATCCCAAATCTTCTATCCACGAATTTTGGGCTTTTATCCTCATCCTGCAAGTGTTTAGGGTTGGGTAGAAGTCTATCCTTCCCTCATCTTTGATATTTGCAACTTTAGCCCTTTGTGTATTTGCATTTTGACTTCTTGTAATTGCGCTTTTTCACCTGGGCTTCAAACATGGGCTTGGATCTGGGCTTTTGGGCTCTTTAAGCTTTATTTCTTATTAAAATAATACTTCGAGGCCTGCACACATTAAATAACGAAATATTAATAAATGTGCATTATAATATGAATAAATGTGCAAATGTGATAGTATATATGATGATAATTATGCATTTTTCACTACCTATCACACCCCCACACTTATCTTTTTGCTCGTCCTCGAGTAAAAATCAAAAAGAAAGAGAAAAATCTAACCTAGCTAACTCACTTTCGTAGGAATCACGGTTGCACTTAGCATGTGCAACAAGCCGTTAAACCCCTAGGTTACCCTAGAGGACGAGTGTTGTCTCGTGAGGGTTTTCAGCGGATTACACCCACAAAATCCATAAAAAAGAAAATATTTGAATTATTATTGAAGAGACTAAGTAGTCTATAAGTTTTAGGATTATCATTTTTATTCATTCTTCAAACCTGGTCTTTATAAAGTCAATTGTTATTCATTTTAGGTAAGGATTAAAATTGAATTTCTAATATAGTCTTTTTCGTTACCAAAAGTCATACGCACCCTTGTGAATCTAGGAATTCCTTAACTTGGACTCTCATGCCTCTTTATTATTTTTATAACATCATCTAATTTTCTTTCGTGTAAGTATCAAGGCTTCTTGAGGCCCTCATACCTAACTAATTGACTATTAGATGTGTTAATATATATATATATATATATATATATATATATATATATATATATATATATATATATATATATATATATATATAGTAATGGCATGTATAACTCATCTAATTTTCTTTCGTATAAGTATCAAGGCTTCTTGAGGCCTTCATACCTAACTAATTGACTAATAGATGTGTTAATACATGTATAATATTTCTCAGTTTTCTTAGGCTTTCTAATCCACCCATGTAGCGAACTTAAAGTCGGTGGCTCCCAAACCGGTCGGCTTTAGGGTACCAGGTGAGAAAACACCCCGCGGACTCAAATTCGAATGAACTAGGCCACAAAACTAAGGACTTTTTATTTAGAACTACCTTTAGGCGTGAATACTTATGCTTCTTGAGGCACATGTATCCAGCTTAATTGGTGATTTTTTTTTATATTTTTTTTTTATAAGGCACAAGGTCTTTGTCTTAGAATCCTAGATATGCATTTGGTATGCACATTTCATTAAGGTAAAAATCAAGACTAACTAATTATTCAATTTCTCCTCCTATACCTAAAATTTAAACAATTTATTTATTTTGACCAAGTTTTTTAGAAATCCTAATCATGATTTTCCTAATCCTTAAAACTAACTTAGATTTCTTTCAAAAAATAAGTCAAAGTATTATCCTTTTTATAACATTTTTTTTTTTTGAGAATAACTATATTACATACCCTTCCCCCACACTTGTTTCATGCATTGTCCCTAATGTATGAATGAAATGTATGGATGCATGAACTGGCAGAAAGATATAATCACCGATACAGTGGGTCAAAAAGACCCATCGCCGCATTAGCTTCCGGCACAGACTCCAAAAAGATTTTAAGACGTTGACCATTTACCTTGAATGCATTGCCATTTTTGGGATCGTAGATCTCTATGGCTCCGTGTGGAAACACCGTCTTAACAATGAATGGTCCTGTCCATCTTGACTTTAACTTGCCGGGAAAGAGGTGAAGTCTAGAGTTGTAGAGTAAAACTTTTTGTCCTAGGACAAAAGTTTTTCTCGTGATGAATTTATCGTGAAAAACCTTAACTCTATCCTTCGCAATCTTTGCATTGTCGTATGCATCATTCCTCAACTTCTCTAGTTCAGAAATTTGTAATTTCCGAAACTCACCGGCCTTATCTAAATCGAAATTTAGCTGCTTAATTGCCCAAAGGGCCCGGTGCTCTAGCTCGACAGGAAGGTGGCAAGCCTTTCCAAAGACCAGTCTGTAGGGAGACATTCCTAGAATCGTCTTAAAGGCAGTCCTATATGCCCATAGGGCATCCACCAGTTTGGTGGACCAGTCCTTCCTATTCTGATTCACAGTTTTCTCCAAAATGAGCTTGACTTGCCTATTAGAAACTTCTATCTGACCGCTAGTTTGAGGATGGTAGGGCGTAGACAACTTGTGAGTAATGGCATATTTTCGCATAAGAGCTTCAAAAGTTCTATTGCAAAAATGTGTGCCATTGTCGCTAATGATGGCTCGAGGGATTCCAAAGCGTGAGATGATATTATCTTTCAAGAATTTGACAACAACTTTGTTGTCATTTGTCTTGCAAGGGACAGCTTCTACCCACTTTGACACGTAGTCTACGGCCAACAAGATGTACTGGTGCCCAAACGAATTAGGGAAGGGTCCCATAAAATCAATGCCCCATACGTCGAAAAGTTCTACTTCTAGAATGGGATTTAGGGGCATCATATTTCGTTTGGAAATTCTTCCTATCATTTGACATCTTGTGCAAGTTTTGCAATACTCAAATGCGTCTCTAAACACAGTTGGCCAATAAAAGCCACTTTGCAGAATTTTCTCGGCAGTTTTGCGGGGACCAAAATGTCCACCGCAAGCGAACTCATGACAAAAAGCTAGCACGCTTCTAGTCTCCTCGTCGGGGACACATCTCCTAATGATTTGGTCGCTACAATATTTGAAAAGATAAGGATCTTCCCACATGTAATACCGAACTTGAGACAAGAATCGGTATCTATCCATTCCATCTAATAAAAGACGAATTCTAGTGGACTACTGATATATTTTTCTGTAATACGCGGTATCCACATAATCATATCCGTCACATTTGCACATAAATTTGGTCGCTACAATGGAGCTAGATGGAATGGAAGTGGAGCTAGATGGAATGGATGGCTGAGATGGATCCGATGGCATAGATACTTGATTATCAACTTGTTTCCCAGATCTGAGTGTATGAACCATGTGACACTGATTTGGGTCTTGAGCCTCATTGGCTGGCCTAAGATTCCTAGGATTTGGCAATGGTTGACTCGGTAGGGTACCCCTCTGTCTCTCTTGTTGGTTCAATTGGATCTCTATCCTAGTTAAAACTTGAGCCAGCGTGTCGTGGCTTTTGACTAGGGTATCCACCTTTCTTTCCAAATTTGAAAGTCTTGTCTCCATTTGTGAATTTTGGAAAGACGGTGGAGGATTTTGACTAGGGAAATTTTGTTGATAGGGCGGATTTTGGAAATTGTTGGAGAATTTGGGCCTATTTTGATCATTGTTGCTCGGGCCCCACGAAAAATTGGGATGATTTCTCCAACCAGGATTGTAGGTGGGCGAATAAGGATTGTTGGCGGGCCTTGTGAAGGCCGCACTCATATGTTCGGGCAAGCTTTGATGCGCGATGAAGACAGGACATTCCTCGAACACATGGTTCATATCTTGACTAAAAGTACAGCCCGCCGAAGATGTTGGGCTGACTTGGTTCACAGAGACTGGTTCTTTAGTTTCAAGAGCCTCAAGTCTTCGCATAACAGCAGCTAACTTAGCATCGGTTGCTACGTTGGCCTCAATGGAATGGATACCTCCTTTAGAAGAAGTAGGGTCATTAGTCCTAGATTTTTCAGGAGTAGGGTCCCATTGGATGGATTTTTCAGCTAATTCCTCAAACAATGTCCATCCTTCATCTTCATTCTTTTGCAGAAATCCTCCTTGACACATGGATTCTAACAGTGTTTTAGTAGAATAATCTAATCCATCATAGAGAACTTGGCAAAGTCGCCATTTCTCTATCCCATGGTGAGGACATTGGGCAAGGAGATCCTTAAAACGCTCGAAGTATTTCCAAAAAGGTTCATTGGCTGTTTGCTTATACTGGAGAATATTCTTCCTAATCAGTGCAGCCTTGTGAACGGGATAAAATTTCTTTAAGAAGGCCTTAATGAAATTATCCCAAGAAGATATTGAACCGGCCTCTAGACTGTAGAGCCATTTCTTTGCTAAATCCTTCAAAGCAAAGGGGATAAACCTAAGTTTGATAGCATCGTCTCCTAACTTAGGTATATTCATCATGAGACATACTTCTTCAAATTCCCTTATGAAGAAGTATGCATCCTCAGATTCAAGTCCATGAAATTTGGGAAGAGTGTTGATGTATTGTGGCTTGAGTTCAAATGGGTCAACACTTTCAATAGTGAGCTGGATGCAAGAAGGAAGAGAGGGTCTAATAGGATGGAACCTATCTTGGAGTGACTGTGGTTGTGCCATGTGTGAGTCGGGCTTGAGCTCGGGTGGTGAACTAGTTCTAATTAGCCTGGATGTAAGTGGGTCTCTCGACCAAGCGGTCATGCACAATCAGCAAACAAGTTCACCCAATCAATCAAAGAAAAACAATCAAAAATCTTAATCTAGGGTAAGCCTTGACCTAGACGACTCCTAACTTTAGACTGTCCTTAGGAGGTCTACTGTCGACGTTAACCATAAGCTAATCGGCCAGGTAGGTGGCAAGACCGGTGGGAGGTTTTCCGTCAAAGACGTTCCTTAATTAAATAACCACCGTTCTTCGGGCTTTCGGCCCTCAATCCCCTGCCTAGACACCGATTTGACAAGAGTTAATTTCGAACAATTTTCCTCCTTCGGTCAATCTCCTATTGAGTCCGAGTTAACCTAGGGCCAACGTCTAGTCAAATTTTACTTAAGGTTAGGGTTGTGAGTGTGACGGATATGATTTGTGGGCCAAGGAAGGGTGATGAAATCCCCACCTTATCTTGCTTATGGGTTATGCCCTTAAGATGAATTAGTGTACGTGTAAAGCTGTAGAAAAGTAATCACTCAAGAAAGCAGTAAACAACCAAGAGTGTTTCCTAATCTATATGCTATGCAAACGTACCTTGTCGCCAGCACTCTTCAACAGAATTAAAAAGAATTAAAATAGACACGTGCCCTAAATGCAAGAGTCTAAATTTTTTTTATTTTCAACTAATGGGTTAATGTTATTAATTAGCAGTTGCAGAGTGATCATAGAGAAATAATATCACAACAGAAAATAGAATTTTGCACTGCAGAGCAACCTGCAGAAAAATATATCAGTAGTCCACTACAATTGCCGCGGATTCGCGGCTTTTGCCTCGTTTCTGCGGCAAAGTTGTAGGTCCAGGTGCTCTGCCTTTGAGGGCAGAGGCACTGGATAACTATATGTGCTTTCTGCTGCTCTGTTTTTGTTTCCTGTTCTCTGTACCTGCAACAGAAAAGAAAGAATGATTAGAACGAGGAAATCGTGCCGTTCCTTCCCCGGCAACGGCGCCAAAATTTGATTGAGATTTTAAAGATTAAAATAGAGTTCAGATTTCTTAGTCTCAATGCGAATCCGCTGTAGCAAGGGCTCAAGCGGGTCGTGATCCTCAGGGAAGGATGCGATGAAAGCTTTTCGACTCGATTCCTCTGTATGCTTCAAGTAAAAAAGAGAGATTAGATTGGTGATGAAAATATGAGATTAAAGACGTGGTTTTGCTGATCTTCTACCACAATAAAGTTAGACTTCTTAGGGACCACATGCATTGGGCTAACCCATTCGCTATCGGAAATGGGATAAATGATCCCATTATCTAACAGTTTCACTATTTCGGCGTGTACAGCCTCCTGCATGAGTGGGTTTAGCCTACGCTGTGGATCCCTCTTTGGTCTAACCCCTTCCTCTAGATGGATACGATGCTGGACTATCGTAGGGCTCAGTCCCTTGATATCTGCCATAGTCCAACCAATGGCTTCCCTATGTCTTCTAAGGGTTGCCAGCAGGTCCTCCTCTTGCCTATTGGTCAAATTAGATGCAACTATGACCGGTAACGTCTCTTGTTCACCTAGGTAGGCGTACTTAAGATGTTTGGGCAAGGCTTTTAACTCCAAAGAAGGAGTTGGCTCGATGGGTGGAGGAGTTAAGTTAGAATCTCCCATCTCTATAGAACTCAGATTTGATTCCCATTCGATCTCATCAAGACTGATATCACTTGTTTCTAACTCTTCCTCTTCCTCTGACTCAAATATGATCTCATCATTATGCTCACTCGTCATGTTCTCAATGGAGTTAACCTCAAAGGGTTGGTCGGTCACATCGTAGGGATGCTTACCTAGGTTGAAAACATTGACTTCCTTGGTCATATCCCCAAAAGTCAGTCTCATGGAACCGTTTCTACAATTTATAATTGCATTAGCGGTTGCTAGGAACGGTCTTCCTAAGATAACGGGAGTTTGGGACCTAGGATTAGACACAGGTTGTGTCTCTAAGACAATGAAATCTACTGGGTAAATGAATTCTCCTACCCGTATGAGAACGTCATTGATTTCTCCCTTAGGAACTTTGATAGAGCGGTCAGCCAACTGAATAGTAACTTGGGTAGGGTTGAGTTCACCTAATCCAAGTTGTTGATACACGGAGAAAGGGAGCAAATTGATGCTGGCTCCTAAATCGAGGAGTGCTCGATTGATTTCGGCTCGACCTATGGTGCAAGAAATGGTGGGGCAACCTGGGTCCTTATACTTGATAGGGATCTGGTTGGACAGTAGCTCACTAATGTTAGTGGCTAGAAAAACCTTCTTAGGCACATTAGTGTTTCTTTTCTTGGTGCACATGTCCTTAATGAATTTGGCATAACTAGGGACCTGTTGGATTGCATCAAGAAGTGGAATGTTGAGCCTAACTTGATTGAACACCTCTAATAATTTCTCCATATGTGCATTGTTGTTGCTTCTAAGCCTATTTGGAAATGGAGCTATAGGCTGGTGCAACTGATCTGCTGACTTTTCAGCTTCAGTTTCCTTGGGACTGGATGGAGAAGGAGTGGAGCTAGATGGAATGGAAGTGGAGGTAGATGGAATGGATGGCTGAGATGGATCTGATGGCATAGATACTTGATTATCAACTTGTTTCCCAGATCTGAGTGTATGAACCATGTGACACTGATTTGGGTCTTGAGCCTCATTGGCTGGCCTAGGATTCCTAGGATTTGGCAATGGTTGACTCGGTAGGGTACCCCTCTGTCTCTCTTGTTGGTTCAATTGGATCTCTATCCTAGTTAAAACTTGAGCCAGCGTGTCGTGGCTTTTGACTAGGGTATCCACCTTTCTTTCCAAATTTGAAAGTCTTGTCTCCATTTGTGAATTTTGGAAAGACGGTGCAGGATTTTGACTAGGGAAATTTTGTTGATAGGGCGGATTTTGGAAATTGTTGGAGAATTTGGGCCTATTTTGATCATTGTTGCTCGGGCCCCACGAAAAATTGGGATGATTTCTCCAACCAGGATTGTAGGTGGGCGAATAAGGATTGTTGGCGGGCCTTGTGAAGGCCGCACTCATATGTTCGGGCAAGCTTTGATGCGCGATGAAGACAGGACATTCCTCGAACACATGGTTCATATCTTGACAATAAGTACAGCCCGCCGAAGATGTTGGGCTGACTTGGTTCACAGAGACTGGTTCTTTAGTTTCAAGAGCCTCAAGTCTTCGCATAACAGCAGCTAACTTAGCATCGGTTGCTACGTTGGCCTCAATGGAATGGATACCTCCTTTAGAAGAAGTAGGGTCATTAGTCCTAGATTTTTCAGGAGTAGGGTCCCATTGGATTGATTTTTCAGCTAATTCCTCAAACAATGTCCATCCTTCATCTTCATTCTTTTGCAGAAATCCTCCTTGACACATGGATTCTAACAGTGTTTTAGTAGAATAATCTAATCCATCATAGAGAACTTGGCAAAGTCGCCATTTCTCTATCCCATGGTGAGGACATTGGGCAAGGAGATCCTTAAAACGCTCGAAGTATTTCCAAAAAGGTTCATTGGCTGTTTGCTTATACTGGAGGATATTCTTCCTAATCAGTGCAGTCTTGTGAACGGGATAAAATTTCTTTAAGAAGGCCTTAATGAAATTATCCCAAGAAGATATTGAACCGGCCTCTAGACTGTAGAGCCATTTCTTTGCTAAATCCTTCAAAGCAAAGGGGATAAACCTAAGTTTGATAGCATCGTCTCCTAACTTAGGTATATTCATCATGAGACATACTTCTTCAAATTCCCTTATGAAGAAGTATGCATCCTCAGATTCAAGTCCATGAAATTTGGGAAGAGTGTTGATGTATTGTGGCTTGAGTTCAAATGGGTCAACACTTTCGATAGTGAGCTGGATGCAAGAAGGAAGAGAGGTTCTAATAGGATAGAACCTATCTTGGAGTGACTGTGGTTGTGCCATGTGTGAGTCGGGCTTGAGCTCGGGTGGTGAACTAGTTCTAGCTAGCCTGGATGTAAGTGGGTCTCTCGACCAAGCGGTCATGCACAATCAGCAAACAAGTTCACCCAATCAATCAAAGAAAAACAATCAAAAATCCTAATCTAGGGTAAGCCTTGACCTAGACGACTCCTAACTTTAGACTGTCCTTAGGAGGTCTACTGTCGACGTTAACCATAAGCTAATCGGCCAGGTAGGTGGCAAGACCGGTGGGAGGTTTTCCGTCAGAGACGTTCCTTAATTAAATAACCACCGTTCTTCGGGCTTTCGGCCCTCAATCCCCTGTCTAGACACCGATTTGACAAGAGTTAATTTCGAACAATTTTCCTCCTTCGGTCAATCTCCTATTGAGTCCGAGTTAACCTAGGGCCAACGTCTAGTCAAATTTTACTTAAGGTTAGGGTTGTGAGTGTGACGGATATGATTTGTGGGCCAAGGAAGGGTGATGAAATCCCCACCTTATCTTGCTTATGGGTTATGCCCTTAAGATGAATTAGTGTACGTGTAAAGCTGTAGAAAAGTAATCACTCAAGAAAGCAGTAAACAACCAAGAGTGTTTCCCAATCTATATGCTATGCAAACGTACCTTGTCGCCAGCACTCTTCAACAGAATTAAAAAGAATTAAAATAGACACGTGCCCTAAATGCAAGAGTCTAAAATTTTTTTTATTTTCAACTAATGGGTTAATGTTATTAATTAGCAGTTGCAGAGTGATCACAGAGAAATAATATCACAGCAGAAAATAGAATTTTGCACTGCAGAGCAACCTGCAGAAAAATGTATCAGTAGTCCACTACAATTGCCGCGTATTACATGGAATGGATAGATACCGATTCGTCTTTTATTTAGTTCTTCATTATTTTTTTCTTGAGATTTTATCTGAACTCTTTTAGAGCGGTAGTCTATGCATACTCTCACCTTGGTAGGCAATCGTGTTTGCACTAACTCATGCTTGTCGTTCTCTACCACAGTAAAGCTAGACTTCTTAGGGACCACATGCATTGGGCTAACCCATTCGCTATCGGAAATGGGATAAATGATCCTATTATCTAACAGTTTTACTATTTCGGTGTGTACAGCCTCCTGCATGAGTGGGTTTAGCCTACGCTGTGGATCCCTCTTTGGTCTAACCCCTTCCTCTAGATGGATACGATGCTGTACTATCGTAGGGCTCAGTCCCTTGATATCTGCCATAGTCCAACCAATGGCTCCCTATGTCTCCTAAGGGTTGCCAGCAGGTCCTCCTCTTGCCTATTGGTCAAATTAGATGCAACTATGACCGGTAACGTCTCTTGTTCACCTAGGTAGGCGTACTTAAGATGTTTGGGCAAGGCTTTTAACTCCAAAGAAGGAGTTGGCTCGATGGGTGGAGGAGTTAAGCTAGAATCTCCCATCTCTATAGAACTCAGATTTGATTCCCATTCGATCTCATCAAGACTGATATCACTTGTTTCTAACTCTTCCTCTTCCTCTGACTCAAATATGATCTCATCATTATGCTCACTCGTCATGTTCTCAATGGAGTTAACCTCAAAGGGTTGGTCGGTCACATCGTAGGGATGCTTACCTAGGTTGAAAACATTGACTTCCTTGGTCATATCCCCAAAAGTCAGTCTTATGGAACCGTTTCTACAATTTATAATTGCATTAGCGGTTGCTAGGAACGGTCTTCCTAAGATAACGGGAGTTTGGGACCTAGGATTAGACACAGGTTGTGTCTCTAAGACAATGAAATCTACTGGGTAAATGAATTCTCCTACCCGTATGAGAACGTCATTGATTTCTCCCTTAGGAACTTTGATAGAGCGGTCAGCCAACTGAATAGTAACTTGGGTAGGGTTGAGTTCACCTAATCCAAGTTGTTGATACACGGAGAAAGGGAGCAAATTGATGCTGGCTCCTAAATCGAGGAGTGCTCGATTGATTTCGGCTCGACCTATGGTGCAAGAAATGGTGGGGCAACCTGGGTCCTTATACTTGATAGGGATCTGGTTGGACAGTAGCTCACTAATGTTAGTGGCTAGAAAAACCTTCTTAGGCACATTAGTCTTTCTTTTCTTGGTGCACATGTCCTTAATGAATTTGGCATAACTAGGGACCTGTTGGATTGCATCAAGAAGTGGAATGTTGAGCCTAACTTGATTGAACACCTCTAATAATTTCTCCATATGTGCATTGTTGTTGCTTCTAAGCCTATTTGGAAATGGAGCTATAGGATGGTGCAACTGATCTGCTGACTTTTCAGCTTCAGTTTCCTTGGGACTGGATGGAGAAGGAGTGGAGCTAGATGGAATGGAAGTGGAGGTAGATGGAATGGATGGCTGAGATGGATCCGATGGCATAGATACTTGATTATCAACTTGTTTCCCAGATCTGAGTGTATGAACCATGTGACACTGATTTGGGTCTTGAGCCTCATTGGCTGGCCTAGGATTCCTAGGATTTGGCAATGGTTGACTCGGTAGGGTACCCCTCTGTCTCTCTTGTTGGTTCAATTGGATCTCTATCCTAGTTAAAACTTGAGCCAGCGTGTCGTGGCTTTTGACTAGGGTATCCACCTTTCTTTCCAAATTTGAAAGTCTTGTCTCCATTTGTGAATTTTGGAAAGACGGTGGAGGATTTTGACTAGGGAAATTTTGTTGATAGGGCGGATTTTGAAAATTGTTGGAGAATTTGGGCCTATTTTGATCATTGTTGCTCGGGCCCCATGAAAAATTGGGATGATTTCTCCAACCAGGATTGTAGGTGGGCGAATAAGGATTGTTGGCGGGCCTTGTGAAGGCCGCACTCATATGTTCGGGCAAGCTTTGATGCGCGATGAAGACAGGACATTCCTCGAACACATGGTTCATATCTTGACAATAAGTACAGCCCGCCGAAGATGTTGGGCTGACTTGGTTCACAGAGACTGGTTCTTTAGTTTCAAGAGCCTCAAGTCTTCGCATAACAGCAGCTAACTTAGCATCGGTTGCTACGTTGGCCTCAATGGAATGGATACCTCCTTTAGAAGAAGTAGGGTCATTAGTCCTAGATTTTTCAGGAGTAGGGTCCCATTGGATGGATTTTTCAGCTAATTCCTCAAACAATGTCCATCCTTCATCTTCATTCTTTTGCAGAAATCCTCCTTGACACATGGATTCTAACAGTGTTTTAGTAGAATAATCTAATCCATCATAGAGAACTTGGCAAAGTCGCCATTTCTCTATCTCATGGTGAGGACATTGGGCAAGGAGATCCTTAAAACGCTCGAAGTATTTCCAAAAAGGTTCATTGGCTGTTTGCTTATACTGGAGGATATTCTTCCTAATCAGTGCAGTCTTGTGAACGGGATAAAATTTCTTTAAGAAGGCCTTAATGAAATTATCCCAAGAAGATATTGAACCGGCCTCTAGACTGTAGAGCCATTTCTTTGCTAAATCCTTCAAAGCAAAGGGGATAAACCTAAGTTTGATAGCATCGTCTCCTAACTTAGGTATATTCATCATTTGACATACTTCTTCAAATTCCCTTATGAAGAAGTATGCATCCTCAGATTCAAGTCCATGAAATTTGGGAAGAGTGTTGATGTATTGTGGCTTGAGTTCATATGGGTCAACACTTTCGATAGTGAGCTGGATGCAAGAAGGAAGAGAGGTTCTAATAGGATAGAACCTATCTTGGAGTGACTGTGGTTGTGCCATGTGTGAGTCGGGCTTGAGCTCGGGTGGTGAACTAGTTCTAATTAGCCTGGATGTAAGTGGGTCTCTCGACCAAGCGGTCATGCACAATCAGCAAACAAGTTCACCCAATCAATCCAAAAAAAAAAAAATTTGATTGAGATTTTGATAATTGAAATAGAGTTCAGAATTCTTAGTCTCAATGCGAATCCGCTGTAGTAAGGGCTCAAGCGGGTCGTGATCCTCAGGGAAGGATGCGATGAAAGCTTTTCGACTCGATTCCTCTGTATGCTTCAAGTAAGAAAAGAGAGATTAGATTGGTGATGAAAATATTAGATTAAAGACGTGGTTTTGCTGATCTTCTACCACAACCCTATTGCAAGTTAAGGAGCTTGATCTTCATCTTAAGATTGATATGATTCACCCTAGGTCATTACAAATAATTCAAGCAAGAAAAATCAATGCTAGATTCTTGCTAAGTTACATTATCTAAAAACTAAACTATGGTTCATCCTAACATCTAGGTGCAGCCTAATAAAAGACGAATCTCAAACTTATGCGGTCCTAGTTCTTAAGTTGAAGTCATGAAAAGTCTTTTTAATATGCAACCTAGATTAGGATTTCTAGGTATTTGTTTAATCTTCTAGAAAAATTGTTTTTAATACCTAGGGTTTCGATAGATGTTCCTTAATCAGATCTAGGCTTAACTGCTCTAGGGTTGCTTCAAGAGTCTCAGCAAACCACTAGAGAGATTTAGTTCTTCATTATTTTTTTCTTTTCAAATTATTTTTTTATTTTTATTTAATGAAAAAGATTGCAAAGAAAAGGAAAAGAAATCAAGAAGAGATCGCAGATTAAAACTCCAATCAGAAAGATCACAAAATAAAATGGAATTGCAGAAAATAAATGAGAACAAAAGAGTGACCTTTATTTCAGATGAACCTCTGGTTACACAATCGTCTCCTTCTCCACAACGTACATGAATGGAAAATACAATCGTGCAGAAATTTAGAGAAAATAACTAAAAGAAAAACCCTAATACGTCTCTGGATGCCCTGTACGTTGCACTGCAGGGGATATTTATAGTGCAGTAGGTGATAGAGTCCCGGATAAGATCACAGACGAAATCTGGTAGTCTGGATCATCCAAACTGCCGCGGAATCCTGGGATTTGCCGCGCGTTTGCGGCAATTTGGTGAAGTCTGGCCACGCGCTTTGGCGCGTGGCCTCTCCTGGTCCGTCCATTTGGGCGCCTGCTTCTGGAAGTGTGATCCTGGTTCTCCATCTTGGGATTTCGAGATAACTTAGTAATCAAGTTACCTTGATCTCAAATATCCAAATCTTCTATCCACGAATTTTGGGCTTTTATCCTCATCCTGCAAGTGTTTAGGGTTGGGTAGAAGTCTATCCTTCCCTCATCTTTGATATTTGCAACTTTAGCCCTTTGTGTATTTGCATTTTGACTTCTTGTAATTGCGCTTTTTCACCTGGGCTTCAAACATGGGCTTGGATCTGGGCTTTTGGGCTCTTTAAGCTTTATTTCTTATTAAAATAATACTTCGAGGCCTGCACACATTAAATAACGAAATATTAATAAATGTGCATTATAATATGAATAAATGTGCAAATGTGATAGTATATATGATGATAATTATGCATTTTTCACTACCTATCAGGACTTCTTTCTGCTTCTCCTTTCCTGTTGTCGGGAGCGGAGCCGGTGTGGATATTTATTCTAACATTATCTGCTGTTGTGTCTCATCAGTAGCTTTCTCATACTGTTTTAAGTATGATTTTTCGGATCGAGTACCTGTTGGCTGAGGTACATTAGCCTGCGCCGTGCAAGCGTGCTTTTCCCCTTCAGAATTGCTGAGAGAAGCCGATGTCAGATTGCTATCATCCGGCAAGATAGAGACAATATTGCAAGATTTCCTTCTTGATCTGGATTTCTTCGCATCCCATTGTTCGTCCTGGACGAGGTTTGGGTGTATCCACATGATTTCCCCTGTTTCTAATATCAAGGGAATAAGACCCTTACTCTCTTGAGTTTTGGCTGAAGAATGCTTTACTTCTAACCGTGCTTTAGGGATTGGGAAGGTCCCATCAGGAACTGTGACTTTTGGGGTTTTGCTAAACCCGAGGGTCACCATGTTCGTAGTGACTTTCTTTTGTTCTGACTTCAGAGTCAGAACGCTGGCATCGACTAAAACTTGAATTTTGTCCTTGAGGATAAAGCACTTATTAGTAGGATGATGAACCATCCTATGAAAGAGGCAATAGTTGGGATCGTTCATGCGTCCCACTTCGTGAGGGCATCGAACATCTGGCAGCTTCAGTTTATTCCCTTTGTGGAGTAAATGGAATATTGTGACCACCTGCTCGTCTTTGAAGGAGTACTGCTTCGGAAGAAACTTAGACTCCTGACTATTGAAGTCGCTCTGCTTGGTCTTCGAATGAACATCCCCTGACAATTCAACGGACATAGTCTCTTTGCCTTTATCTTGGAAGACTGCGCCATGTCATTGCGCCCCTTATTATTCACACCCCGTTTGCTTTTAGGGGTAGATGGCTCGAACTTTTTAGCCGACTTTTCGGCTATCTCAGCTTGCTCGACCAGTTCTTTCCAGGTATGGGCTTTGACGGCTCCCATGCGAATCTCTACTTGGTCCAGAAAGTTATGCCTACATGTCTGCAAGAGCATAGATAATGGCATCCCTGTTGGGCACATCAGAGACAAGTTTCTGAACCGTTCAATGTAGTCACGGACGGATTCGCCCTTTTTCTACACGGTAGAGAGGAGTTTATCCATGGTTACCTCGGTATCATCCTCATAGAAACGAGAAAGAAATCGAGTTTTCAGGTCGATCCAGGAATTGATGGAGCCCGGAGGGAGACTTCAGAACCAGTCAAATGCTACCCCCTTTAAGGTGCCGATGAACTGTCTGGCCATGATAGCATCATTGTCTATAACATTACCGGTCTGAGACCAGAAGTAATAGATGTGCTGGTTTTGTGAGCTTTTACCATCATACGCATGTAATGTTGGTGGCTTGAATTTTGGCAGGTACGGTACTGAATCCCATTTCAAAGAGTAAGGACAGACTGCCCATACTTTCTTTAGTTCGTCCCTCTGAGCTAGGGACGCGATCTGAGCTTGGACGCCTTTAAGGACTTCGGCATCAATAGAAGAACTTTCCTTTGACCTCTCAGTCTTGGGTTGTTCATTGCTATGATGTCCTTCCTCATTATGATTACTCTCGATATCATTGTTGTTACGGTTGGTGAGGAGTTGGGCGAGCATCTGCTGAATGTTGTCCAAGGCTTCCTGCTGAGCCTTAGAGGTTTACTCTTGAGCTTTCAACCATCGACGGAGGTCATCATTACCGTTATCAGCCATATTCACTGATACTCTATCTGTTCGTACCGAGCTGACTGTTACTGAAGAGGCATACTCACTGTCTTCGTCCTCCTCATCAGAACATTGAAATAATCTTCTCATTGGTTCTGGTGAGGTTACTGTGGTTGAGGAGGATAGCTGTTCGTAATTGTAGGGTACTGCGACCCTAGATCTGGTGTTTCAGAAGACGGCTACTTCGTGCACCAAGACTTGGCGTAAGCCCGGACTATAATCTGGATCTGAAGAACTGGAGGGAGGAGAGTTAGCGGCATGCGACGCTTGTCTGCCTCTACGCGGCTCTTGTCCCCTTCTGATCATATTGACGGATGCAGAGGGCAGATCTGGTAGATCTTGCGATACGCTCCTTTTGTGATGCTTCACAGGAGTTTGTTGCGATAGTCGGTCAAAAGCTGATCGTCGGTTTGAAGGAGTGGCGGGGCTTGGTCTCATCCGGCAATGGACTGAATGGACTGTCACCAACTGACATCCCACTTGCTGACAACAAGAGGGAGAAGTTTGGAGTAAATCTGACTTCCGTTTGTTCGTTAAGAACTCTCGCAAGTCAGATGTAGCCGGGCTTAAGCGACTCAGCACAGAGGCTGTGTTGGATTGCGCAGACGCCTTGTTCTTTTCATTACCGCAGAGGTGGTTAGCACTAGATCGCGGCTAAGAACTTTGGGAATGCCCTTGGGTGTTGAAGCTACATAAGCACCGCTATCAACACTTGGGGACAATCCCTTAGCTCCGCTGCGAAGAGCGAGTTTAGCACTTGAGGAGCTGGGGGGCGAAGCACGCTGTGGTGCTTTATCCGCTACCTTACTGCGAAGGAGGTTAGCACCGCTAGGCGCTATAGTCCTAGCCTTGCGGCTGGGAACTTCGCGCGTATCCTGTGGTACTGGCATTGTGTTTGCCACGCCATCAGTAGCTTCGCTCTTGGCGCGAGGAGTTACCATTCCTGAATTAGGCGAAGGTGTAGTCGTCGTTTTAGCTTCGCGGCTAATAGTCTCAACGAAGCAGGCAGGTATCTTGCCTTTATCTTCGCGGGATAGGTGGACCTATAGCGTAGCTGGGCCTAAAGCTTCATATAGAGCTTTCTATTTTGGTCTCCACATCTTCTTTGAAAGAGGAGACTTAGGTTCGCAGGGAACCTGGCTAGCCACACGTGAGGCTGAGAAGAGTTGGGAGGAGTCGCGTCCGGTTTCTTCTCCGAAACCTTGGCCATTGTGACCTTTCTATGCTTCCGTGCGTGGAGCATTGGACCACCTCCAGAGAGGAGTTCTTCGAATTTTCCTTGGTCGAAATGAACGTCCAGGTTTTCGAAGGTTACAGGCTCAAGATTCTGACCCTCTTTGTTGTGTCAGAAGACCGTAGTAGGCTTGCGGAGAGTCTTTTCTATCTCGGCAGAGACTTACTTCAAAGAATTAGCCAGAGAGGTTCCGGCTATGCTGACTTCCTTGCAATCGCGCGTAGGTTCTTGGCCAGAGTGAATGGCCAGCGCCTCAGCAGTGACCCGAAGGTCTGATCGTCGCATTGCAACACTTGATTCTCAGCAGTGGAGAATACAATCCCCAGTAGAGTCGCCATCTTGTTTTCTATTGATATTGCAAAGGGGAAAACTTACAAAAAAGTGTCAAGGAGCTAAATTACAAGTAATTCTTTGCAGTAA
The DNA here is from genome assembly GCA_038442645.1 of Agave tequilana. Classification (NCBI taxonomy): domain Eukaryota; kingdom Viridiplantae; phylum Streptophyta; class Magnoliopsida; order Asparagales; family Asparagaceae; genus Agave; species Agave tequilana. Next base: position 38,553 of record JAVJIF010029066.1, read on the forward strand.
GAAGATTACAAGTAGATTTCCTCTGAGATTTCTAGGGAAGTGTGCCGGTAAGAATTTGATCAGCGCGTGATCACTTTATCCCTTTGACGATGCGAGGGTCAAACAATCGGACTGTCGCCTGATGGGATTCCCTTCTCGCCTGGTTCGGGGAATCGGAGAACAGAAGGTCGGTAGAGCCCTCTTGTTTACTTCTCGAGCTACCTCCGCTTGGGAATTCCTTCTCGCCTAGTTCTGAAAATTTCTTGAGAGGGAGGAAGATCTTAGGGTATTAGCACCCTGATTAGAGAAGTAATTCTCTGAATTCTTAGAAGTAAGAGAGTATATCTCTATCCTTAGCCGTCTCTCCTCTCTTTTTTCGAGCCCTTTTCTCGTGTGCCTGTGATACGCTAATTATAGAGAGAGCATGAGTATAATTGCCTCTTGAAAATCTGAAAACAGATTGAGTCATTCTGTTTTACATCTAGAAAGTAGCATCGCCGCGAGGCTAGAAACAGCTTTTACGAAGATAGGAATAACAAGTAGTGTTGATCTCTTAATCCGCTCTGCTAAATGAGGGATGTGCCCTTGATTCCTAATCTTCTTACCTGATTGGGAGAGTCAAAAGATTATGGTAAGCAACTGCCAAATTTGATCTCAATTAGATTTGATCTCATCTGGAGATTTGATTGATCAAAGGTCACCATAAAAGACCTGCAGCGAAGTCCTTGCATTGAGCTCATGGCGGAGCTGGGAGAAGCTTCTGGCGAAGTTAGAGGAAAGCTCTCAGTGGAGCTAGATAGAACTTGTGGCGAAGCTACCAATCATCCTTCTGCGTGGCTGCGTGAGGCTTCGAGCGAAACTAACTCTCTGCGGAGTTAACTGAGCATTTCTATACGAAGTTGTAAGTTAGCTCGCAACGAGACTGTGAAAGAGTTTCCTGCGATGCTAAGAAATTTTGGCTTTTTATGCGAGACTTATCTCGTGGGCTCGTGCGAGACTAAGTGTTGAGCTAACTTAGTGTCTTTGGACCTGCTTGGGCCTTCTCACGAGCTTTTCTTGGCTTACTGTCTGCTTCACTGGATCAGTAGAGTCCAAGTTGTTAATACGTTCCTTTGAGATGGGTAAAGAACTGGTCGTCAACTTGTCTGTCGCTTGTCTTTTGTAGTTGCAACAAGTTAGATATTGTTCAGGCCAGTTAGGAATCTTGTCTTTTTTAGAGTATCAACAAATGCAGAGTAATTCACGAATCGACATACATAATAAATCACCGTGGGAGTTGAAAGGGGGCGGGGCGTGTTAGCCCAGAGGTCTTTCACCTTAGTTTTGATGATGACTAACTTATGAAGGTTAGTTTACTAATGATCTTGTGTTCATATAGTTTCAGTTATTAATCAAGATCATAGTAGGTGCTTAACTTCAACAAAGAAGTGTAAAAGAAAGAAAATTTAAAACAAATCTACGTTAGTAAACCCACCCCCACACTTATCTCATGCATTGTTCTCAATGCATCGTAAATGTGTATATACATGAAACAAATGGAAAGGGAAGACAAATTACCTCAAGATGATGGCTCCGGTGGTGGTCTGATTAGGCCAAACGTTGCTACCCAATCAAGATAACGTGGTAGCTCACGGAGTCCACCTTTATTGACCTCTTTTTTATTAACATTTTTACATTTTTCAATTTTAATAGGATCATGCAAGATCCTATCATGAAAATTATTCCCTTTACATGACCAATCTTGAAAAATCATCATTGAGTCATTCTGGTTAATACCTTGGTCCAACAATAGAATGTGATTTTGTGGAATGGATGATTTGGATTTTGAAATGAAGAGTTTAGGAACCAATACTAACTTGAAAAAATCAACTTTGGTTTGAGAGTCAGTTTAGGTTCAAGAGTTGAGTTCAAATCAAAGAATTTAATTTCACATTCTGCTCCCATCAATGAAATGTGACTATCAAAAAGATGTGGTTCAATTTCTAAATCCATAGATACAGGAATCAATGTTGGCTCGGGCAATGGGTCAAACTTGGGTAAGGATGCCGGAGTCAACATAAATTCAAAGATTGGAATTGAATCACAGAGTTTTAGGTCGGGTTCACATTCATATTCAAGTTCAATTTTATTGAAATGAAAACTTACCAATTTATCAATGGGTTGATATTGGTCAAGTTCAAGATTTTGTGATGAAATTGAATCTTAGTCAAAGTCTTCAAGATTCTATGATTCTTGATTTTCATAAATATGATTAGAAGTGTTAGTAGTAATCAAAGATTGGGTAGGGAGAGTTTCCTTATTCCTACACATGTTTTTTAATCGACTAAGTCTAGCTTCTATCGTATTGAAAGGATCGCTTTGGAATTGAATCATGGATTCCATACTCCTTTCGAAGTCGGTATGTTCTTCTTGCTGTGAGACTTGAAGCATGGAGTAAGGATCTTGAATCTGAAAACTTTGATGGGATTTTGAGTCTTCAAGATTTTGAATTCGTCGCTCGAGTTCCTTTAAGGCTTCCATCCTCTTTTCGCAGTCAATTGGTTCTTCTAATAGTTGTTCGAGAGGAGTATATGAAACTAATGTTGGTAAGGTGGTTGACCATATGACTCGGGAGAGTTGTCTCCCCACTGACTCTGTGAAGAGCAGTAATGACAATTCCAGTCTTATTCATAGTATTGGGACTGGGGCACATATTGAATCGGATAATCTCAATTTGGCATATATGATAGATTCATGTTGTACATAGCCGGGTCGGAGTTATCCGAGTCAAATGAGGTCGGGGTGAAATATGAATTCATATTAGGATTTAAAAAATTGTTGTTGTTAAAATCCATTTCACAATTCACAAAAAAAACAAACAAATAAAGAAAAAGAAAACAAGCCTATGTTACGGCTGACTTAGACATAGACGACTCCTAACTAGTTAGACTATCCACGGGGGTACATTGTCGGAATCTGATCACGAGTTAATCAGCCAGGTAGGGGCAAGATCAGTGGGAGGTATCCGTGCCGGAGCAACGGGCCTAATTATGCCAAACCATTGTTCTTCGAGGTTTCACCTCTCAATTCCCAAGCTTAGACACTGATTTTGTTGGCCCGAAGGCCCATCACTCTAGTTTTGATGATGATTAACTCATATAGTTATAGTACTAATGATCTTGTATTTAATTAGTCTCAGATATGTGATCAAGATCTTAGTAGGTGTTTAGCTTCAACAAAGGATTTAAAGTCAAGTTTTGGAGCTAGCACGTGTTAATTGAAGAGCTTGTGCATCAAGACCACATCAAGTACTCAAGAGGAGTCTAACTCTTTGGATCAAGGTTTGGACCAAGTCAAGAAGGAGAAGAAGATTTTCAAGTGAACACCTTCAAGAGAAGACTTGTGTCTAGGTTTGTTTTTAGTAAGATTTTATTTTTAGATAAAATATAAAGGATAAATTAATTGGTGGAATGCTCAAGTATCATATACACTCATACACAAGATTAGATGAGTTTTATAAAAGAGTTTTCATTTTGAAAAAATACCATTTTGGTTTTTGGAGCTTCATATATACATATGTTTAAACCAAAACTATTTTAGAGCTTAATGTCAAAAACATAGATATTTCATCATATATGTGTAATGGATCATATCCATACACACTATGCTTTAAAAGTGTTTAGAATATCTTGTTTTTATATTTGGAGAAGTTTTGAAAAAATCGGTTTTCAATTTGAAAAAATCAATTTGGAAAAATACGGATTTTGTTTAAAGCCAAAATTTTCTTAACACAAAAATAGTTTAAAATATTTGTAACATGTTTTGATTTTACTCAAACATGTTTATATATCAAAGTATATTACTGAACTTATTTTTGTAGATTTTTAGAGAATTTATGGGATTTTATTGAAGGAAAAATAACAAGTATTTAATCCCCATAATTGCCTGGACTGACCTTCTGTCGGTCGACCAGACGGTCGACCGGACAAGAAGTCGGTTGACCGCTCCGGTCGACCGATGTACACAGACGTACACAGGTTGGGCCGGTCAACCGCACGGTCGAACACCAGAGATTGTCTGCTCTCTGGAAATGGCCCGGTCGACCGGGCGTCGACCATTAGGCCATTGCCCAGTTGGCGGTCGACCGACCGATCGACCGACCTTCCCAACGGTAGGAAATCCGACCGTTGGCGGTCGACCGGGCGGTCGACCTTCAGCAGTCAGAACTACTGAGTTGGCTTCTAACGGGCAGATTTTTAGAGCCTATAAATGGGGCTCCCTTGGCCTGTTTTATACAAGATTTTAAGTGGGGTTTTGAGCTAGTTTTTCCTACACTTCTAAGTGTTTATCTCCACTTGTTTTAAAGTCAAAACTTTCATATCAAAAGGAGAGTTTAACAAGAGTGTTTTCAAAAGAGCTTTTCTTGAGTTTTTCACCATAATCTTTCCTTGCTTTTCCTACACATACTTGAGTTTTCCATTGATAAATCCATCCTATAGGAGAGATATTGTGAGATTGTTTTTAGGTGATCAAAGTGTTGTGATCATCAAAGTATTCTACTTTGTATTTGAGGAGGCGGACTTGCGGGTTCGCATTGTTTCAGGTTCTAGTGAGAACTCGGTGTAGAGGTGCGGCCTCGGCAAGCTTGCGTGCTTGCGTGTGTTTGTTCTTGCGGGTACAAGAGAGGGACTAGAGAGTCCAAAGGAGTTCTAGTGTGAACTCGCTTGTAGGTGTTGCGACACAGAGTGATCCAGTGGGATCGTTTTATAGTGGAAATCCTTCATAGTATTGAAGGCGGGGGACGGAGAGCAAGTGTGCTCGAACCTCGAAACAAATCTCTCATATTTGCGATTGCTCTCTGTATCTCTCACTTGTATTTATATCTTGCTTTCTTATATTGCTTTCATCTTATATGCTTGATATATATTTGTGCTCATATTGTTATATGCTTGGGGTTTGTTTGCTCACTCTTATATTCAACCAAGAGAGCCATAACGGCACCTCAACTCTTATCTAGAGGAATCTTGAGGAGTTAGTCCAGAGCCCTTCACGGGGAATCCGACTACACTCTTGTGTTATAACTTATTTGTTTAGCTTAAGAATTTATAGTTTGCATAAATAATTTTTAATTCCGCATTAATTCATCATTAGATTAGCTAGTCACCTATTCACTCCCCTCTAGGTGATTTCAATTGGTATCAAAACCAAGTGCTCTTGATTTGGGTCTAACAACTTAGAGTTTAAGATCCTCATTTATATCTAATCACAATATTTGTACACACACATGGATTTCATATCACCTCCCACTTTTGACATTCTTAACATCCAAACTTGGAAAGTTAAGATGTCTATGTACCTCAAAGCACTAAGCATTCATGTTTATTTTGCCAATATTAGAGATTGTTATTGTTTAAATGGCAAACATCTAGAGGCTAATGCAAAAGCCATCCATGCTTTAAAGAGTACCCTAAATGATGAATATTTATCTAGGGTTGCTAATCTTGATTCGGCTTTTGTAGTTTGAAACACTATAGTCTCCCTTGGCGAACAAGAACAATACTATGCGGGGGAGCGACTCGGATGTTGGAAGTGGGGTTCCAACATATGCTACATGGTCCAAGGGGATAACCCCCTTGAGGTAAACTCCGAATCCGAACTTGATGAGGATGTTGACATGTCTTATAATGAACTTGCTTCTTTTTGTCAACAACTACTTGAAAAGTATGTGAAAAATAAATTTGATTCCTTGTTAAAAGAAAAAGATTCTTTTCAAACAAAATTGGAATGCATTTCAAAAGAAAATGATTTGTTGAAAAAAGAAAATATTTAATGATCTTTGTGAAGGAAATACTTTTTTGGAAAATAAGATTAATTTGGTGAAAAAGGAAAAAGAGATTGCTTTAAATGAAAACAACTCTTTGAAAAGAAAAGTTATTTCAAAAGAAAAAGAAAATGTTCCTAAAAAGAAAAAGATTGTTGATCATGCACTTCATGCTACTACCATTGATAAAAATGAAATAAAATTTTAAAAAATAGAATAGATTGTTTGAGCTCAACTTTGAGCAATTGTGCATTTAATCATTCTAAATTGGAAACCTTGTTTTCAAAAAAAACAAGTTCCACATACTCATGCACATCACCCACAACATACATATGCACACTTTGCACGTCATGATCATACTCATACACATGTGCATAGTAGAGTGTACAAGTGTACACATTGCGGCCGCAAAGGCCATTTAGCAAAATTTTGTTATGATAGAATTAATTCTTTAAATTTTGCTAATAAGAATGTTTGGGTTCCTTGCGTGCTTGCGTGTGTTTGTTCTTACGGGCGCAAGAGAGGGACTAGAGAGTCCAAAGGAGTTCTAGTGTGAACTCGCTTATAGGTGTTGCGGAACTGAGTGATCCGGTGGGATCGTTTTATAGTGAAAATCCTTCATAGTGTTGAAGGCAGGGACGGAGAGCAAGTGTGCTTGAACCTCGAAACAAATCTCTCATATTTGCGATTGCTCTCTCTCTCTCACTTGTGTTTATATCTTACTTTCTTATCTTGCTTTCATCTTTATAAGCTTGATATATATTTGTGCTCATATTGCTATATGCTTGGGGTTTGTTTGGTCACACTTGTATTCAACCAAGAGAGCCATAGCGGCACCTCAACTCTTATCTAGAGGAATCTTGAGGAGTTATTTCAGAGCCCTTCACGGGGAATCCGGCTACACTCTTGTGTTATACCTTGTGTGTTTAGCTTAAGAATTTATAGTTTGCATAAATAATTTTTAATTCCGTATTAATTCATCATTAGATTAGCTAGTCACCTATTCATCTCCCCTCTAGGTGATTTCAGATTTTACAAGAGTCAAACTCTAATAACTTCCCCCTTAGGTCAATCTCCTAAATGAGTCTGAGATGTCCCTATGAGCCAACGTCTAGCAAGTTTTATTTAGACTTGGGTTGTGTGAGTGGGGAGGTGATTTTTGGGCTAAGGGAGGGTAATGACTTCCCCACCTTATGTTGTATTGAATTTTGCCCTTAAGTTCAATTCGTGCAAGTATGCAATATAGATAAGAATGAACACAGAAAGAGAGTAAGTCACCCACGTGTTTGTCCTAACTATATGCTATGTAATATGTACACCTCCATCAAGATCACAACAACAGAAGAACAAAATACAGTATATTAGAATGAAAATGGACACGTGCCTAGATGAAAATGTCTAAACCCTTTTAAAATATTCAATTACCGTATTTTAGTTCTTTAAATTATTACAGTGCACAGGTAATATAAACAAAAACTAGCAGCAGAATATAAGAATATATAAGAATTTACCCAACCACATAAAAGCATGTGTGGACTTCTACAATGCTAAAACTTTAACCTACACACAAAACAAAGAAGAAAAGTTAACAAAAATGTGAAATCAAATCGTTCTCATTCCCGACAACGGCGCCAAAATTTGATCGAGGAAAAATTGCGTACAAAAAGTGTATGTTTTAAAATCAAAATTTAAAGTGTGTGCGCTTTGACTTCCTCGATAGTTACGTTATAGCATAGAGGCTAAATAGGTTAAATCCATAGGGATGGGAAGAGATAGAAGCTTTACCGGTTGATTCACATGTGTGTTAATGGTTCTTTAATGTTTTAAAGAATGAAAAGAAAATAAAACAAAAAGTGAAAAGAGAAGAATATGGTGAAACACGAAGAAGTGGGACATAGATGATAAGATATTTGTGATTTTTGAAAATATTTCTAAAATAAAGTAAAAAGAGAAAGAAAACTCATGTATGCTAACTACTAATGGCTCCACTAAATATGCTAACCTCTTAGTGATAGTTACCTCACATGTATTTTTTGTCATCACTAGTTCTTAGATCAAGAGCGTTTCAAAGCATCACCCATAAGATAACTTTCACATCCAAACTCAATAAAACAAGTACAAGTTTCACTTAAACCATCAAAACTAAACAAAGAGTAAGCATGAAATAAAGTAATGTTAGCTTGTTAGAGAGTTAAGATGTTAAAGTGTTGGAATCCATCATCATGAGCCATCAATGGCTCTTGCAAGAGAAAGGCCAAGTAAAGGCTATTAGATTCATGTGAATTATAAAGTAAGAAGTTAGCAAGTTAGTGATTAATACTTAATTGCCATGAGAGAAAATTAGCTAAATATGTAAAAGGAGTTAGAGAGAAGAAAATAAAGAGAGGTAAAGAGAGAATCTTTCATAGATTGTCACCTTCTATTATAAACACTCTTGCTTTCCAACCATGTACCACTCTCTCTCCTATTACAAGATCTATAAGAAATGGAGAATACAAAGGAGAAAGAAGAAGAAGAAGAACTAACCTAAACTACCCTACACTACAACATGGAAAGAAAACTATCCTAACTCTCTGGATATCTCCTCTGAAGAACCCCAACGGGGGTTATAGGCATCAGGAGAAAGGGGATCAGAGGGATAAACCCTTGCTCAAAGCATTGGCGCGGCCGCGCTAGTACGGCCGCGAATCCGTGGCTGTACCAGAGCGGCGCGCGCAGCGCCGCCTACTGTGCGCTTTCGCGTCGGTCCCCTGTCATTTGTACCTTCTGGATTTCTGATTTGAGCCCCTTGGTCTGACAGAATCACCTCCTAAGGTCAATGGTTACTTTGTAAGACTTTAATCACTCATTAAATGGTGATTTTGGGTTTATTCTTTATTTCATACCATGGACCTAGAAACATGCAAGAAAGGTATTATTAACAGGATTTAATATTAAAAAAATATGAAGATGTGGTATCAAATATGTAATTTTAGAGACTAATCACTAGTACACCTATTCACCCCCTCTAGGTGAATTTCAATTGGTATCAGAGCCTACGCTTCTGATATTAGGTTTAACCACTTAGGAGTGAGATCTTGGATTGCTAATCTAGATTTCTATTTGCACACATATTGTTTACACTCTCATAAACTTCTTGACCCCTCCCATGTATGATATTACCAACATTAATATGTGGAAGTATAAGATGAGTATATACCTTAAAACCCTAAGAATGCATGTTTACCTTGCCATTACCAAGAAATCTTATCTTGATAATGACAAGTATATAGAGGCCAATGCACAAGCCTTAGTGGCACTTAGGACACACTTAGCAAAGATTATATTTCTATTATTTCTAATTGTGATTCCGCTTTTGCAGTGTGAAACACATTGACCTCTCTTGAGCTACAGACAACAAACTATGTGGAGAAGAATCCTTGGTGGATGAGTCTGACGAAACTTGCTATATGGTTTAAGGGATTGACTCCCTTGAGGTAAACTCAGATACTCAACTAGATGATAGTACTAGTTTTTCAGGTAATGATAATATGAATGCCGATGCCTTAAATGAAGAACTTTCATTATTTTGTGAAAACTTACTTGAAAAATACAAACTTTTGAAAAAGAAAAGTTTTGAATTAAAAGAAGAAAATAAAATTTTATTTTCTAAACTTGATATGATTTTGCAAGAGAGGATTAAGATCTCAAATAAAGGGGACTCATTGAAATCCCAACTTAACCTTGCCTTAAATGAAAATGAAATTTTAAAAAATAAAAAATAATTGTTATGATATCTTGAAAAATAATGAGGTTTTGTCTTCAATACTCGATTTTGTTTTAAAAGAGAAATAATTCTTTAAAAAATATAATTGCTTTGATTTCAAAAGAATTGGAATTTGTTTCAAAGGAAAACACTTCTTTGAAAAATAATTTGGCTTCTCATTCTTGTCATGATTCCATTGTTGTAACATCTATTGATAAGCATGCATGCTCTAATTCTTCTTCAATAATTGAAAATGATATTTGCATGTTGAAGAATAGTGTAGATTGTTTGGGCTCCACTTTGAGCCAATATGCTATGGACCATAAGAAATTGGAATACATGTTTTGAAAGAAATAAGTTTCACATATTCATGCACAACATACACGGCATACACATGCTAATCATGCACACACACACGATTCTATGTATGCTCATGTGTATACTTGTACACATTGTGGACATAAGGGCCACCTTACAAAGTTTTGTTATGATAGAATATATAATTCAAATTTTACAAACAAGTTTGTTTGGGTTAAGAAAAGTGCTAACCCCTATAGACCCAAAAGGATATGGGTACCAAAATTCACCCCTATTGTATTTGATGTAGGTGTGGGCTCTCGCTTAACGTGAGGGTTTTGGTGCCTTGATGGTGGATGCATTTGAGCTCGATGGACACTACATTGAATGCATCACCGTCAAGGATATTTGTGGGAGGACCACCATGGTTTGGAGATTTAGAGATGAGCCCTATTAGTTTTGATAAATATCTCTGACTCCTATTTTAGTTTACATGCTTTTGAAATTGATAATTTTAAACATGTCTTGATTTTTCATGTTCATTATGTATAATGCAATGTTTTTTAGACTTGTGATATACATATGTAGTATTTGAGATGTTGGCACAAAGGCCCATCACTCTAGTTTTAATGATGAATAACTCATGTAGTTATAGTTTACTAATAATCTTGTGTTTATAAAGTTTCAGTTGTTGACCAAGATATTAGTAGGTGATTAGCTTCAACAAAGGAGTTTAGGAGCTAACACGTGTTGATTCAAGACCCCGTGCATCAAGATCGCATCTAGCACTCGGCTAGAGTCAAGCTTGTTGGATCGTATTTGGATCGAGTCGACTTGAAGAAGGAGTTCTCAAGAAGACTTCAGTTTGTTTTTAGTTTAGATCTTGTGTAAAGATTAGATAGTGTTGATATGCTCAAGTTCACACACACACAAAAGTTGGTTTTCAGTTTAATCAGTTTGGATTTCTTGTCAAATATATAGATATATATCTTATATGTATATTGGATTCTGTCCATATACAATATGCTTCAAATTTATTTCAATATCTTATTTTTGTATCCATATGAGTTTTGGAGAAAATGGTTTTTCATTTTAAAGTTTGGTTTTTGGAAAATACGGTTTTTGTTTAAAGGCCAAATTTCAATATCACAAAAATGGTTCAAATTGTTTGTAATATATATTGAATTTTAATCACACATATTTTTTATTCAAAGATCTTACAAGAACTTGTTTTTGTGAAATTTATGTGATTTTATGTGATTTAATTAGAATTAAAATACCTAAGTTTTCAATCCCATAATCCCTAGCCAGATCAGCTGGCGGTCGATCGGACCAGTGGTCGGTCGACCGGACCAGTCGACCGATGTGCATGAGACGTGCACAAAGGCCAGCTACAACGGCCGGTCGATCGTGCGGTCGACCGACTGAAAGCACCCCACTCTTGGGTGCCATCGGTCGACCGGGCGGTCGACCGATGGCTTGGCCCGGTCGACCCGGCGGTCGACCGGAGGCACAATGGTCAGAAATATGACCGTTGGCTGGTCGATCAGCCGGTCGACCGAAAGGGCAAATCTGGCTTTTCCAGATTGCCAACAGTTAGTTTTGGAGTGGGTTATAAATACCCATCTCTTGGGCTGTTTTCATTAAGAATTTTAAGATCAATTTTTTTCCATTTTTACAAGTGTTTAACAGCAACTTTTTAAAAGAGTTTTTGTGTGATTTATCTTTATTTGTTTTAAAGGGTGGAAAAATCAAAGAAAAAGAGAGTCTTGGGAATTGATTTTAATCTTAATTTATTTTATATCTAGAGTTTTTCCCCAAGAGTTTTTCTTTGTGATTTGTTTTTCAAACTCTTTATTTTCTCACACTTGAGCTATCAACTCTATCCTATCTATAGGATCTTGTTTTTGTGGGAAAGAATTGGTTTGTAGTTTATTGAGACCACCAAGAGTTGTAAATCTTTCTTCTGCTTTGTACTTATTCCTCTAAGTATAGAGGAGGTTGTGATTTGGGTTTATGGTTATCCCTCTAAGTGTAGAGGTGATTGTGGAGAGTTTTGGTTTGTTATTATCCCTCTTGTGTAGAGGTGATTGTGGTGGAGTTTGGCTAAATACCTTATTCCTCTAAGTGTAGAGGTGATCCTTGTTTGGCTTAGTGCCTTATCCCTCTTGTGTGAGGTGATTGTTGCTGTGCCTAACCTCTTGTGTAGAGGTTGTGTTGTTGAAGAGAGGAGTTGGGTACTCCTAATTTGTATTTGCCAAATCTCAGTGGAGGTTCCTTGTGTGGGAGGTCCTGTGTGGACGTATAGTTAAAATCCTTCTGTGTGAAGGCGGGGACGTAGAGCAGTGACTCGAACCTCGAAACATATCTCGGTGTTTGCGTTTAATCCACTATCTCTTAACTCTCTCTCTTTTATATCTTGCATTGCATTATATTATTCATATCATATATGCTTGGTGTTGATTGTGTGCCTCACTAGTGTTAACCAAGAGAGCTTCATATAGTAGCTCAACTCTTATTTAGAGGAATTTAGAGGAGATAGTCCGAGCCAATCACCGGAATTCGGCTACACTCTTTGGTTACACTAGTGTGTTGCAATTAGTTTTTAATTCCGCATCATTTGTTATTAGATTAGCCATACACCTATTTACCCTCCTCTAGGTGTATTTTCAATTAGTATCAGAGACTACGCTCCTGATATTAAGTTTAACCATCTAGGAGTGAGATCTTGATTAGCTAATCTAATATTGCATTTGCACACATGTTTGTTTACACACACTCATGGATTACCTTGCCTCCTATGTTTGATGTTTCTAACATCGATATATGAAAGTTTAGAATGAGTGCCTATTTAAAACCCTAGGAATGCATGTTTACTTTGCTACTACCAAGAAATCTTATCTTGATAATAACAAGTATATAGAAGTCAATGCACAAGCCTTAGAGGCACTTAGACGCACTCTAAGCAAAGAATATTTATGTATGGTTTCTCATTGTTATTCCGCCTTTACAGTGTAGAATACTTTGACATCTCTCAAGCTTCAAGCGCCAAAATATATAGAGGAGTAATCTAGTGGAGATTGTTGGAACTTGTTTTGATGAAGACTAATGTGACGCATATCATTTGGAGCTCTAACACATGACGAATCAAGAGTTCTACATGATCAAGATGTCCCAAGGAGAGTTGATATGATGTATTTTGTAAAGATGAAATTGCATGTAAAAAGCCTTGATCTACACACACAAATCATGTCTATGTAGTCGACTTATAACTCCTTATAGTCGACTAATATACCTGGTAGTCGACTAACCCAAACCCCCTAGTTGACTAATCCTGTGTGTCAAAACAGACCCAACTCTCTGTTTCTGCATTAGTCGATTGACAGTTTTTACTAGTCGACTAATAGTATTTGTAGTCGACTAATCCCATTTCCTAGTCGACTAATCCCTGGTCCAGTCGACTTGTTGTTAGTTGCAGTCGACTTGATTCAGTTAATCCAGAAAACTGTCACTCAACTAAACTTAGACTAGTCGACTTATAACCAAACCTAGTCGACTAATAGAAGGAAATTTGCCTTGTATAGTCGACTAACTCCATGGGCAAGTCGACTATAGGCAGTTTCTGACTGTTGGACAGTTTTCGTTATCTGGTCTTTTGTGTAACGAATTTCAACGTTCCTATCATTTGAATTGCTCCTATAACTACCCTAACTAACCCTAGTCTACAGCTATATAAATGGTAGTTAGTCCAAAGGCCAAATACCAAGAAAAATCTTCAGTTTTCCAAAGCAAAAATTCTGCCAAAACTGAAAACTGAATTTTCCACTTCAGTTCTTCACCAAAAGTCATTTCCATTGTGAAGTCTTCTGAAGTTTGTCTCTTATACTAGACCTTGTCCACATACACATTCAGTACCACGGCTTATAGGAAAAGTTGTAATACTCAAAGTAATCATTGTACACGGGTGACTTCTTGGTGTAGAGGCAGTTGTACAAGGTGAAGTGTGTTCTCTTGGTGGAGAGAAGGTGTACACATTTGGCAAAGGGGATTTGTCAAGTGGTGTGCATGGTTGTGATTTTGGGCGTACAAAATCAAGGATAAAGGAAAATCTCAAGCAGGTGGCTTGGGGACTGGATGTAGGTCACGAGGACCGAACCAGGATAAATCTCTCTTGTTTGCGTTTATCTATCTTCTGAGATTTATTTTCCTTTTTGCAAGTTTATTATTTGCTTAACATTAATCCTTCTTGTTTTTTAGTTTTGTGTTGACTTGGTTATTTTTAGATCCATTATTGCCAACAGAGATAGTTCCGCATTTGACATTATCTCGGGACCAACACTTGGCATCAGAACAGGGACCTACATTTGGTATCAGAGCGGGTACAAGTCAACAACAAAGATGGCAACGGAGTTCTCATCATCCCAATTCAAAGAAGGACATTCTACACAACGTCCACCGCTATTTGACGGATCCAACTACAATTATTGGAAGTGTAGAATGAAGATCTACTTGCAATCGCTCAACTACAACCTTTGGAACATCGTAGAAGCATCGTACACCAAGCCAACAACCAACTACAACGCTTGGAGTAAAGATCAAAAGAAGAACGCGAACCTTGACGCCAAAGCGATGAATGCCTTGTTCTGTGCCTTAACCAAAGAAGAGTTCAACCGTGTGTCAACAGCCACTTCTGCACATTAAATATGGCATACTCTTCAGGTAACACACGAAGGCACAAATAAAGTTAAGGAATCTAAAATATCTGTTCTTGTCCACAAGTTTGAATTATTCAAAATGGAGGAGAATGAAACCATATCCGAAATGGTTACAAGATTCACCGACATTACCGATTCATTAGCATCTCTTGGAAAGGACTACACCCAAGTTGAAAGAGTTCGTAAGATCCTTCGTGCACTCACACCAGAATGGGAGAAGAAGACAACCGCCATTGAAGAGGCGAATGATCTCTCAACTATGACATTAGAAAACCTAATCAGTAATCTAATGGCATATGAAGTGCAGTTAGAAGAAAGGAAGAAGGACGAATGACAACACCGTTCAAAGAAGAAAGAACTCGCCTTCCATGCATCTTCCGACACGGATGATTCAAATGACGATGAAAAGGAGATGGCATTGCTTTCAAAGAAATTCAAGATATTCCTAAAGCAAGGTAAATTCAAATGCTTTAATTGTAATAAACCAGGTCATATGAAGATGGATTGCCCTTTGCTCAAGAAGAAAGAAAAATATAAAAGTAAAAAGTTCAGAAAGAAGAAAAATTACGAAGCATCATCAGAATATAGTGATTCCTCATCTTCTGATGAAGAAGAATCCACTGAACGTGTTAACCTATGTTACATGGCCATAGAAGATGAAGAGGTATCATTTTCTGAACTTTCTGATGCATTTCATGAATTGTTTATTGATCTGAAAAATGAAAAATTGAAAAATAAAGTTTTATCAAAAGAAAATGAAAAACTTTTAAAGAAAAATTCATGTTATGCTTTACAAGTATCTTCTATAAATTCTCAACAAGATGAGTTTGAAAAAGTCATATCATCTTTGAAAAATGAAAATGAGAAGTTTATAAAAGAGAATATTTTTCTGAAAAAGGAAACTGAATCTTTGAATAAAAGGATTTCTATTTTAGATAAAGATATTTCAGTTTTCAAAAAGAAATATGAAGATCTTTTGCAAAATGTGACTAAGTTCAATAAAGGAAAAGAAAAATTGAATGATTTATTATCTTTTCAGAAGTTGTCACATAATAACATGGTATTGGTTTTGTTGAAAAGTCTTCATATGTTAGTAATCCATATGTGAAAAGAAAGTCTAATCATGTTTCAAAAAGAATTAAGACAAAGTTTATATGGATTCCTAAGAATTTAAGTTTTCATGATAAAAATACATATATTGCTTCATACATTCATGATATATGTGATTCTTGCAACTATGTGTATACTAACAGGTGGAAATCAAGTTCTAAATGGATTTGGACTCCTAAAGGTTAATATGTTCTTTTATGTTTGGTACCATCTAACGTTTATCTTGCAGGTACCATATAAAAGTTAATAAGAACACACACACACACACACACACACACACACACACACACACACATATATATATATATATACTAATATATTTGTTGCAGGGGGAGAACAAAGTCTTTTCATATTTGTTATAACCCAATTTCTGCAGGGGGAGGAAAATATAACATATTTTCTGCAGGGGAAGCACTTGTGCACATAAAGCGTCAACATCAAAAAGGGGGAGAATGTTGGAACTTGTTCTGATGAAGTCTAATGTGACGCATATCATTTGGAGCTCTAACACATGACGAATCAAGAGTTCTACATGATCAAGATGTCCCAAGGAGAGTTGATATGATGTATTTTGTAAAGATGAAATAGCATGTAAAAAGCCTTGATCTACACACACAAATCATGTCTATGTAGTCGACTTATAACTCCTTATAGTCGACTAATATACTTGGTAGTCGACTAACCCAAAACCCCTAGTCGACTAATCCTGTGTGTCAAAACAGACCCAACTCTCTGTTTCTGCATTAGTCGACTGACAGTTTTTACTAGTCACTAATAGCATTTGTAGTCGACTAATCCCATTTCCTAGTCGACTAATTCCTGGTCCAGTCGACTTGTTGTTAGTTGCAGTCGACTTGATTCAGTTAATCTAGAAAACTATCACTCAACTAAACTTGGACTAGTCGACTTATAGCCAAACCTAGTCGACTAATAGAAGGAAATTTGCCTTGTATAGTCGACTAACTCATGGGCAAGTCGACTATAGGCAGTTTCTGACTGTTGGACAGTTTTCTTTATCTGGTCTTTTGTGTAACGAATTTCAACGTTCCTATCATTTGAATTGCTCCTATAACTACCCTAACTACCCTAGTCTACAGCTATATAAAGGGTAGTTAGTCCAAAGGCAAATACCAAGAAAAATCTTCAGTTTTCCAAAGCCAAAATTCTGCCAAAACTGAAAACTGAATTTTCCACTTCAGTTCTTCACCAAAAGTCATTTCCATTGTGAAGTCTTCTGAAGTTTGTCTCCTATACTAGACCTTGTCCACATACACATTCAGTACCAAGGCTTATAGGAAAAGTGTAATACTCAAAGTAATCATTGTACACGGGTGGCTTCTTGGTGTAGAGGCAGTTGTACAAGGTGAAGTGTGTTCTCTTGGTGGAAGAGAAGGTGTACACATTTGGCAAAGGGGATTTGTCAAGTGATGTGTATGGTTGCGATTTTGGGTGTACAAAATCAAGGATAAAGGAAAATCTCAAGCGGGTGGCTTGGGGACTGGATGTAGGTCACGAGGACCGAACCAGGATAAATCTCTCTTGTTTGCGTTTGTCTATCTTCTGAGATTTATTTTCCTTTTTGCAAGTTTATTATTTGCTTAACATTAATCCTTCTTGTTTTTTTAGTTTTGTGTTGACTTGGTTATTTTTAGATCCATTATTGCCAACAGAGATAGTTCTGCATTTGACATTATCTCGGGACCAACACTTGACATCAGAACAGGGACCTACAGAGATAAATCCGAACAAGCTTGCTACATGGTCCAAGGGAATGACTCCCTTGAGGTAAACTCGGACACTCAACTAGATAATTGTGCTAGCTCTTCTAATGATGATCATGATAGTATAAATGTTGATGCATTAAATGAAGAGCTTTACATAGTTTATGAAAATTTGCTTGAAAAGTACCAAGTTTTTGAAAAGAAAAGCTTAAATTAAATAAAGAAAATAAGGATTTATTTTCAAAACTTAATATGTCTTTGCAAGAGAGAAATGAGATTTCAAATGAAAGGGATTCTTGAAATCCTAACTTAATCTTGCCCTAAATGAAAACAAAATTCTAAAAAGTAAAAATGATGTGATGATGTTTTAAAGAAAAATGAGGTTTTATATTCAAAATTTGAAATTGTCTTAAAAAAAATAATTCTTTGAAAAATAAAATTGCTTTAATTTCAATGAAATTGGATTTAGTTTTCAAAGGAAAACTCATCTTTAAAAAATGATTTTGATGCTCATGTTGTCATGTTCATATATATATTCTTCTTCTATTAATAAATATGTTGCATGCTCCACTTCTTCTTCAAGTATTAATAATGATATATGTATGTTGAAGAAAAGTATAAATTATTTGGGCTCCACTTTGAGCCAATGTGCTATGAATCACAAGAAATTAGAATTCATGTTTCGAAAGAAATAAGTTTCACATATACATGCACACAAATCACGGTATACACATGCTTTTCATGTTCACACACATGATACTATATATGCTTAGGTGTACACTTGTACACATTGTGAACGTAAAGGCCACCTTACAAATTTTGTTATGATCGAATAAATGTTTCAAATTTTGCAAATTGATTTTTTGGGTTAGGAAAGGTGCTAACCCTACGGAACCAGTAAAGTATGAGAACCAAAATTTATCCTATTGTATTTGATGTAGGTGTGGGCTCTCGCTTGACGTAAGGGTATTGGTGCCTTGATGGTGGATGCGTTCCGAGTTAAATTGTGACACTTTTGGATGTATCACTTTCAAGAAAAGTTTGGTAGTAGGACACCATGATTTGGAGATATAGAGATTAGCCTTAATGGTTTTGGTAACTATTTTTAACTCCCATTTAGTTTACATGCTTTTATTGATTGATTTTTCGTATATTTTGATTTTCCATGTTCATTATATTAAATGCAATATAAATTAGACTTGTGATATACATAAATATTCTTTTGAGATACACCCATATTCATATGGATTTACATCTCTTGTGTTCTCACGATAGTTTAGCTATTGTGTATGTCCCAATCTAAAACATGTGCATTTAACATAATGATTATATGGTTTATGTTTTCTTTTATGCTTCATATTTTGATTACTTGTTTAGATGCACTTTTCATTAAAACTTGTGTCAATACTTGTACAATTAGTGAGCCACAATTGATTATTATATGTTTGTGCTATGTTGCTCATTTGTACCCATTAGATGTACTTATATAGCCTAATTTGATGATTCTTACATTTTAACTTGATTCTCTATTTTTGTATATGTTTTCTTAAAAATATGTTTAGCTTCATATATATGTTAATTTTGTCTAAAACTATTTTATATACATGTATACCCTTGAGTCACTCGCCTTCATGCAAACTCTTTTATAGACTCGTTTATTTGTGGGATATGTACGTACTTTTTGTTTTAATAAAATGTACATATACCTTGAAGCCTATTTAGTTTTGATAATTTTCATGTTTTTGAGAAGGAATTTCATATGAGCTTCATTACCTATTTCCATGATTATGCTTTTCACATGACTGTTGAACACTCACATTATTTGTATTTACTCATTATTTTATTTTATGAGTACTTTTTTGAGCTTTATATATCTTGAGTGTCAATTTTGTGTAAAAGCATGCTTCATGAAATATATGATTTGGTTTCATGTTTTAAAGATTTATAACTACTTATTTCAAATTATCTTAAACTAGTTCATATTCTTCACTTGGTAGAGTTTTCAAATTATATTAAAAAAATTTCATATTTTTGAAAACCCTAACATCTAAAGGCGGTTGGATGGGCGACAATGCCTTGTATGCTCAAAATTAATATCTATTTAAACATGTGCATGAATA
>JAVJIF010029067.1:0-74776 GCA_038442645.1 Agave tequilana
TCGGACTTCGCCAGGAATTGCCTCTAGCTCCGCTATGAGCTTCAAAGCGGGCAGCTCCGCCATCAGCCTGCTATGGTCAACCTTGACTAATCAAAAATCCTGATGAGATCGGATTCAATCTAATCAAATCCAATCAGGATTCAAATATGGCAGGTGATTGCCGCAATCTCTTGTGACTCTCTTGAAACGAGTAAGTGGATCAAGGAGAATCAATCAACGATATGGAAAGGATCATAACAAATCGGAAAGATCAACGACTTGCCATTTCTAGCTCCGCGGAAGCTATTATAGCCTCGCAGCAGGCTACTTTCCAGATTCAAACAGATTCGGTTCAATCTGTTTTATATCTTCAAAGGGGACGATTATACCTTACTTTCTCTATAAATAGCCCGTCAGGGGCACAAGAAGAGAGGATCGCACAGGAGAGAGAGGACTCCACAAGCAGAGACTTCTTCATAACGCATCGTGCGTTCTCTAATTCAGAGACCTTCCAAGAGAAAATACTCTCTTTTCAGGGTGGTGATACCCTAACAACCTCTTTTCCTCAAGGAATCTCCGGAACCAGGCGAGAAGGAATTCCTCACAGAAGTGGTTTTGAGAAGTAGTCAGAGGGTTTACCAATCCTCTATTCTCTGATTCCCGCGAGAAGGAGGGAATCTCATCGCTCGCATCGTCAAAGGGACAAAGTGGTCGCGCGCTGACCAGACTCTATCGGCACATTTTCCCAGAATCTCTGAGGAGATCTACTTGTAATCTTTTAAGAATACTTGTAATTTAGCTCCTCAATTTTTTATTTGTAAGTTTTCCCCTTTGCAAACATAATGGAAAACAAGATGGCGACTCCGCTGGGGACTGTATTCTCCTCTGCTGAGAATCAAGTGTCGCAATGCGACGAACAGACCTTGGGTCTATCTCTGAATTCAGAAAAGCGGTGCAGCCAGATCTTCTCTGGCTAAATCTTCAAGCAAAGTCTCTGCGGAGACGGAAAAGGTTCTCTGCAAACCTGCCGCAGTTCTCTGGCGCAACAAGGAAACATGCCCGCGGCCCAGATCCTGCACTTTTGAGAACCTTGTTATCCAGATCGATCAAGGAAGATTTAAAGAATCCTCTCGGGGGGGGCCTGATGCTTCGAGCACGGAAGCACGGGAAGGTCTTCATGGACCAAGGTTTCAAATCAGAAACCAGAGGAGAATTTTGCCAACACCCCGCAGCCCCGCTGTGGCTATTCAGGTTCCTTGCGAACCTATGCATCTCTGCCAAAACGGATATGGAGGCCTAAACAGAGGTCCTCTGCTGAAACTTCAGGCGTAGCCACGCCAGATCCGCGGCTCTCTTATGAAGAAAAAGGCAAGATGCCCGCCTGCGCCAACAATGTGCCAACCATAAAGTCAAGACGGCGATCATACCGTCGCCTAGAGCAGCAATGCCTACTGTAGCCCTGTCTCACAAGCAAGGCTATGTACCTCGGCATACTCATCGGGTTTACAGCCGCGAGGCTAGAACCAGAGCACTATGCGGTGCTGATCCTTTCCGCAGGAAATAAGGGGAACGATGCGTTGTCCATATACCAGATTGTTCAGGCCCCTACAGGGCCGACCTGCGAGAATTCTTGGCGGACAAGCGGAGATTGAAGCATTTCCAGACTACTTCCTCCTGTCTTCGACGATGTGACTGCCAATTGGTGATGGTCCATTCTATGCAGTGTCGGTTACGACCGACCCTCGCCACTGCTCCATATCGGCGATCAGTCTTTGATCGACTGTCTGCGCGCGTCCCGATGAGGCATCCAAAAGGAGCGGGCCACCGGATCCAGCCTCTGCTGCATCCGTCAACATGACCGGAAGGGGGCGAGAGCTGAGCGCGGAAGAAGTCAAGCCTCTGACGACACCCCTTTCGTTCGGCCCAGATCCAGATTATAGCCCGGGCTTAGGTGAAGTCTTGGTGCGCGAAGAAGGTGTTTCCGAAGCACCAGATCCAGGGTGGCGATACCCTATAATTATGAGCAGCCTTCCTCCTCGACGGTCCCAACCGTGCACAACTCAGGGCGGTCACCCAATCATCCGATGGAGAATATGAAGACAGCGGGTATGCCTCTTCAGCAACAGTCAGTTCGGTGCGAACGGACAAAGCATCGGTCAATATGGCCGAGAGAACGCCAATGACGACCTTCGTCGGCGTTTGGAAGCTCAGGAGCAGACCTCTAGAACTCAGCAAGAGGCCCTGGACAATATTCAACAGATGCTCGCTCAGCTCCTCAGCAACGGAATGATGATACCGGGAGTAATCATGACGAGGAGGGACATCTCAGCAATGATCCGCCCAAGACGGAGAGAACTAAGGGAGGCCTTCCTGGATGCCGAAGTCCTTAAAGGCCTTCAAGCTCAAATTTCATCCCGCTCAGAAGGATGAATTGAAGAAAGTGGGGGTAGTCGTCTTACCCACTGGAATGGGATTCGGTGCCATATCCGCCAAAGTTCAAACCACCAACGTTGCATACGTATGATGGTAAGAGCTCGCCCAATCAGCACATCTACTATTTCCGGTCCAAGACCGGTAATGTTCTAAGCAACGACGCCATCATGGCTAGGTTGTTCATCGGCACCTGAAAGGGGTGGCATTCGACTGGTTCCGAAGCCTTCCTCAGGGCTCTATCAAATCCTGGATCGACCTGGAAACTCGGTTCCTCTCTCGCTTCTATGAGGATGACACCGAAGTGACCATGGACAAGCTCCTTTCCACTGTGCAGAGGAAAGGCGAATCTTGTCGTGAATACATTGAGCGGTTCAGAAATCTATCTCTGATGTGCCCAGCAGGGATGCCTTTACCATGCTTTACAAACATGCAGACATAACTTCTCGGATCAAGTAGAAGTTCGCATGGGGGCTGTCAAGGCCCACACTTGGAAGGAACTGGTTGAACAAGCTGAGATAGCCGAAAAAATCGGCTAAAAAGTTCGAGTCATCCGCCCCTAGAAGCAAATGGGGCGCGAACAACAAAGGGCGCAGCGATCTCCCGCAGTCTTCCCAAGCTAAAGGGAAGGAAATTATGTCCGTCGAGCTGACCGGGGACATGCAGTCAAAGGCCAAGAAGAGCAGCTTCAACAATCAGGAGCCAAGTTCCCTCCTAACAGTACTCCTTCAGAGACGAACAGGTGGTCACGATATTCCATCTGCTCCACAAAGGGAATAAGATGAAAGTTGCCAGATGCTCGACGGCCCTGATGAGATAGGGCGCACAAACGACCCAAGTACGCCTCTACCACAGGATGATCCACCATCCTACTGACAAGTGCTATGTTCTCAAGGATAGAATTCAAGCCTTGGTCGACGCCGGAGTCCTCACACTGAAGACGGAGCAGAAGAAAGTCACTGCCAATATGGTGACTATTGAGTTCGGCAATGCCCAGAAGGTCATGGTTCCCGACGGGACCTATTCAGCCCGGCGCCACGGCTAGAAGTCAAGCATCTTCAGCCATGACTCAATACAACAAGGGTCTCGTCCCTTTGACATGGAGACAGGGGAAGTTATGTGGATACACTGACCTCGTCCAAAGACGTACAGCGGACGTCGAAGGACTCCAGCAAAAAGGGCAAGTCCTGCAATGTCATCTCTGTCCTGCCAGATGATGGTAATCTTACTTCGGCTTCCCTCAGCGATTCAGAAGAAGAGAAGCATGCCTGTACAGCGCAGGCAGATGCGCCTCAACAGATGGGCACCCGGTCTGGAAAGTCATACCTTAAGGCAGTATGACAGAACTACTGACGATACAGCAACAAACGGCGTCAGTAGTACCAATGCCGACATCCACTCCATTCCAGCCAAGGGAAAGGAAAAACCTAAGGAAGTGCGATTCGACCACGTGTTGAAGAAACCGCCAAGCCAAGGGCTAGCCACGCCCTTTCGCTTTGATATATTGGCCCACTTAGCCAATATCCGGCTCGTATCACAATACACGAGCTTCTTCGTCTCTCTAAAGAGACAAGAGAGGCACTCAGAGATGCGCTAGCCAACTCAGAGTCCTTTCTGACATACATGCCTGAGATTCCTGGTGATGAGATGCGGCTTTCCTGCTCAGAGTGCCATCACGCACAGTCAAAGGTACCTGCCATTACCTTCACGGCGGAAGATATGCTTCTCAAAGACAACAAGCATGATCGACCTCTGTACTATACCGGGTATATCGGTTCAACCTGTATTGAAAGGATACAAGTCGATCCGGGGTCTGCGCTCAGCATCATCCCCAAAAGGCTCCTCTACTTCCTGGCATACCACTGTACAGGTTGTCCGCAACCACCACTACAATATATGGTTTCAACGCCGGGAGCAGCCATCCGCTTGGAAAGATTCGGCTTCGCTGCAGAATCGGAAGCCTGAAGTCAGAAGTGACATGCTATGTCATTGACGCGGACACATCATACAACCTGCTACTGGGACGACCATGGATCCATGCCAACTGGATCGTTCCATCCACTCTCCATCAGTGCTTCAAGTATGTTGAGGATGATGCGACAGTACGAACTGTCTTCGCTGAGAAGCAGCCCTTCAAGGGGGTGGAAAACTATTTCACAGATGCTCTCCTATATCAAGAGGCTAGTGGAACGCCGGGAGAACCATTGCCAGACAGTGATGGAAGTGGCAATGAGGCGGATTCGGAATCTGAAACGGGCATGCCGGCCATTCTGATTGGCGAGCCAATTGTAGCATGCTTTAATGATCCCCGATGTAAGATCCCTTCTGATGAGGAAGGCGAATGGATAATTAATGATAATATTTCTTTTGATTATCCTGCGAGCATCGAGTCGATCAAATCCATTATGGATGGCTCTCTTCATATGCCCGTACATGAGTCGAGTGTGGCTAGTACATCCGTGGAAGCCATAGAAGGGGCCACGCTGGTAGTCCCTCCGTCCAAGCAAGGTCAGTCGCCGATAATCTTCGGCAAAAGTCCGGCCAGGGAGATCCTCACTACAGACTCAAGCTCAGAGTCGGATGCTCCACAGTTCTTTCATACGCGCCATCAGCGCGCCATATCATGAAGAAGATGGGTTACAACCTGAAGCAGGGAGCGGGCCTAAACTTCGGAAAAGGAAGACGCAGCTTGATGCGTAACTCCGTCCCAAGAGGGAAACCTGCAAATTACTATGATAGTACGCGCAGGGGTTGGGTTATGTTACACCCACATCATCAACAAACGGTTCAGGACAAAAGCGATGGATCGATCCCATCACAGTCGGCCTCATCCTCCGAATGGGACTCTGATGTCAGCATAGGAAGAATATTCGAAAGCCTCATGACTTCAAGCAGTCAGTTGGAACCGCAGAGGTTGCCAATGAGGAATCATGGGCCCAGCAATTAAGTCTCCAATGGGAAAAGCGGTTTGAGCTGCGCGAGCCGCCCTACGAAGACAAGGTGATCCAGGTCAACTTGGGTAGTCAAGATCACCCAAGCCTATTTTCATAAGTGAAAGCTTATCACTCATCGAAAGGAAGAACTGATAATACTCATAAAAGAGTATATAGATGTTTTCGCCTGGAGCTATGAAGACATGCCCGGACTTGATCCACAGGTCGCTATGCACGTCTAAACATCAAGCCCGACGTTAAGCCAGTCAAGCAGCAACAACGTCGGTTCCGCCCAAACATCATGGAGGCTATTGAAGCCGAAGTTCATAAGCTCATTGCTTGTGGCTTCATCGGGAGGAACAACATCCAGATTGGGTGGCTAACATAGTCCCCGTCCTCAAAGAAGAATGGGAAAATACGAATCTGCATCGACTACCCGTGATCTCATACGTCAATACGGTCCCAAAGATGAATTCCCATTGCCGATCACCGATGTCATGATCGACAACACATGCGGATTCGAGAGGATGTCTTTCATGGACGGCTTCTCAGGGTACAACCAGGTCAAGATGTATCCTGATGACGAGAAGCATACTTCTTTTGAACGCCATTGGGTTATATGCTACACTGTAATGCCTTCGGACTGAAGAACGCCGGAGCAACCTACCAGCGGGCAATGAGCATGATCTTCCGCGATCATCTCCGGAAGACGGTGGAGTGCTATGTTGACGACATTGCTGTCAAAAGTCGCGCAAAGATGAACATCTTCGCGATCTAAGGACGATGTTCATATAATGCGGGCTCATCAGTTGAAAATGAACCCGACAAAATCCTTTTTAGGAGTATCCAGCGGCAAATTCCTTGGGTTCATCATCACATCAAAAGGAATCCATCTAGACCCGGACAAAGTCAAAGCCATCCAGGACATGCATCCACCAAGGAGCCTCAAAGAGCTCAGAGGCTTGCAAGGCAGGTTAGCTTACATCAGAAGATTCATTGCAAATCTTTCAGGCCGCTGCCAGCCATTCACCCGACTCATGAAGAAGGGTACTGCCTTCATATGGGATCAAGCTTGCCAAGAAGCTTATGAAGACATTAAGAGGTATCTCACCAAACCTCCGGTCTTAGTGGCCCTACATCAGGGAAACCATCCTGCTTTATGTAAAAGCATTGGACTATTCCCTCGGCGCTCTCCTCGCTCAGAAGGACGACAATGGCCATGAGCAGGCCATTTACTATCTGAGTAGAACTCTCATAGGAGCGGAATCTCGGTACAATCCTATTGAGAAGGAGTGTTAGCTCTCGTCTTCGCTGTCCAGAAGACTGACATTATTTGGTTGGCCAAACCATACATGTCATCTCCAGGGTGAACCCTTTACGTCTTCTCATGACGAAGCCAGGGTCGTTGAACTCAAGATTGGCTAAATGGGCACTGCTATTGTCCCATACGACATAACTTTACCCTCAAAAGGCGGTAAAGGTCAAGCCCTTGCAGAGTTCTTGGCTGCGCATCCAGTTCCGGAACATTCAAAACTTCACGAAGACATCCCTGATGAGGTCTTCGAGTCTAATGCAACCTCAGCAGAGGAAGTGTGGCAGATGTTCTTCGACGGAGCATCGCGGATGGGCCATAAAGGCAAGATTATTGCCGGAGTGGGGGTGTGTGTTCATCTCCCACAGGATCATACCTTCCCAGGGCATTCTCCTTGACAGAGTCATGCTCTAACAATGTAGCGGAATACAATGCTCTGTCATCGGTCTCCAGCTCGCCCATGGAATGGGGGTACGCTATCTTGAAGTTTATGGCGATTCAAAGCTGATCATTAGCCAGGTAAAAAGGCGAATATGAAGTCCGTCATGAGGACTTGGTGCCTTACTACCATACAGCCATTGAACTGGCTAGCCTATTTGAAGGCTTCTACATCGGGCATGTGTCTCGATCTCAGAATACCAAGGCGGATGCTCTCGCTGCATTAGCGACAACGCTAGCCTTGCCAGCCGACACCGAGTATCACCTCACAGTCGCAACCAGGCATCTCGTATGCTCAAGCATATGCTAAGGATCCAAGAGGTCCATAATATCTCCGTGGATCTTGAGCCGAGGGATTGGCGCTTCCCTCATTGACTACGCTCTGCACGGTCTGCTTCCAGACGATCCAAAGAAGCGGCGTCCATCAGACGAAGGTCGCTCCGTTTCTACTATGATCCACTTTGAAGACACTCTTACCGTCGTTCATATGACGGTGTCCTCCTCCGTTGCCTTTCCATTCAGAGGCACATGAAGTGCTTAAAGAAGCACATGATGGCATTTGCGGAGCTCACCAGCCGGGTCCAAAGCTTAAAGACAGGCTGCACAGACTTGGGTACTACTGGCCGACCATGATAGCCGATGCCACCCAATATGCACGAAGGTGTAAGGCGTGCCAAGTCCATGCAGACTTCATACACCAACCTTCGGAATTGCTCCACCCTACTACTGCTTCATGGCCATTTGAAGCGTGGGAATTGATGTCGTAGGGCCAATTAGCCCTCTTCGGTAGAGGTCACCGGTTTATCCTGGCAATAACCGATTACTTCTCAAAATGGGCAGAGGCCATACCATTGGCCGAAGTCAAAACCTCCCATCTGGTTAGCTTCATCAAACACCATGTCATCCATCGATTGGTGTCCCAGGCGGATCATCCATGACAATGGTCCCCAATTCATAAGCCAAGGATTCTATCGGTTCTGCGATAAATATCGAATTCAGAATGTGGCTTCGACAGCTTACAATCCTGCCGCCAATGGTTTAGCAGAAGCATTCAACAAGACAATCATCAAGCTGCTCAAGAAGTTTGTCTCCTCGAACAAGCGAGATTGGGACGAAAAGCTCGGTGAATGCCTTTGGGCCTACCGGACTACGGTTCGGACACCGACAGGCAATACGCCTTTCTCCCTGGTATATGGGTGCGAAGCGGTCATCCCATTGGAAATCAAGGTGCCATCATGCGGGTAGCCCTGACTACTAAGATGACATCAGAAGACAATGATCGCTTGCGTCTTCAAGAGCTCGAAGCCCTGGACGAGAAGCGGCTGCAAGCTCAGCAACACATCGAGCTATATCAGGCTCGGATGTCAAAAGCCTTCAATAAGAAGGTCAAGCAGAGAGTCTCCACAAGGAGACCTGGTCTTAGCCGTCAGACGACCGATGATTATGACGCACAAGACCAAAGGCAAATTTCAGCCTAAATGGAAGGACCGTTTGTGATAGAGACAGTCTATTCAAACGGAGCATACCGCCTTACGACTGCAGACGGCGACCTCCTCA
This sequence comes from Agave tequilana, assembly GCA_038442645.1. Classification (NCBI taxonomy): domain Eukaryota; kingdom Viridiplantae; phylum Streptophyta; class Magnoliopsida; order Asparagales; family Asparagaceae; genus Agave; species Agave tequilana. The sequence continues at coordinate 8,650 of JAVJIF010029067.1, forward strand.
TGATGCCAATCAATGGCAAATTCTTAAAGAAATACTATCCTTAATCAAGGATCTTGCTCTCGATCAAGTTAACATTACACCCCTGATCGAGATCCGCGCGTCCGGAATGCGCACAAAGAGAGCCTCTCTCTTTCTCCAAGCATATCAAACCTGCTGGTAGCTGGGGGTTTGCTTAAAATCCCAAGGGACCTGCTCCCATTTGATCCCTCTCCAAAATCACCTACCAATTCTCATCCATAGAATGGTAGGATCACATATAATTCCGCTGTTACGTTAACATTTAACCTATGACAGCAGCCCTCTCATTTCTCCTCGTGAGAACGAGATCTCCAAAGTCACTTACCAATTCTCATCCATAGAATGGTAGGACCACATATATATCTCGCTGTTACGTTAACATCAAACCTATGACAGTGATTCCTCGTTTCTCCCCGTGAAAACGAGACTTTTCCAAACTCCATTGCAATTTTGAGCTTGGTGGCTTCTCAACCAGTTACGTCATTGCGACCTCTGAACTGACAGATAGCCAAGTCTCATCTACCATTGAGCTTAGTGACGTCTCAATTGGTCATGTCATTGCGACCTCTGAACCAGCAGACAGCTAAGTCTCGATCCGATACTCGTGACATTTACAAAAGACGAGTACCTCCTATTGATTGCAGCTTGGTGGCTTCTCAACCAGTTACGTCATTGCGACCTTGAAACTGACAGATAGCCAGTCTCATCTACCATTGAGCTTAGTGACGTCTCAATTGGTCATGTCATTGCGACCTCTGAACCAGCAGACAGTAAGCTCGATCTCGATACTCGTTGACATTTACAAAAGACGAGTACCTCCTATTGATTGCAGCTTGGTGGCTTCTCAACCAGTTACGTCATTGCGACCTCTGAACTGACAGATAGCCAAGTCATTACCATTGAGCCTAGTGGCGTCTCAATTGGTCATGTCATTGCGACCTCTGAAACAAGACAGAAGCTAAGTCTCGATCTCGATACTCGTTGACATTTACAAAAGACGAGTATCACCTATTGATTGCAGCTTGGTGGCTTCTCAACCAGTTACGTCATTGCGACCTCTGAACTGGCAGATAGCCAAGTCTCATCTACCATTGAGCCTAGTGGCGTCTCAATTGGTCATGTCATTGCGACCTCTGAACCAGCAGACAGCTAAGTCTCGATCTCGATACTCGTTGACATTTACAAAAGACAGGTCTCGATACTCGTTGACATTTACAAAGACGAGTATCACCTATTGATTGCAGCTTGGTGGCTTCTCAACCAGTTACGTCATTGCGACCTCTGAACTGGCAGATAGCCAAGTTTTATCTACCATTGAGCCTAGTGGCGTCTAAATTGGTTATGTCATTGCGACCTCTGAACCAGCAGACAGCTAAGTCTCGATCCCGAGCCCTGTTGACATTTACAAAAGACAGGTCTCGATACTCGTTGACATTTACAAAAGACGAGTATCACCTATTGATTGAAGCTTGGTGGCTTTCGGACCAGTTACGTCATTGCGACCTCTGAACTGGCAGATAGCCAAGTTTCATCTACCATTGAGCCTAGTGGCGTCTCAAATTGGTCATGTCATTGCGACCCCTGAACCAGCTGACAGCTAAGTCTCAATCTCGATGCTTGCTGACATTTACAAAAGGCAAGTATCTCCCTTCCTTTCAAGCCCCGCAAAGGGCTAACCTCGAGACTGGCAACGTCCCATTCGGTTATGTACTGCAACCTCTGAACCAACAGGCAGTCATGTCTCATTATCTAAACAACAGACGACAAAAGAAAAATTTTCTATTAAATCCAAAAGGATGGGATACATGGAGGAGCCTATAGGCGTACATGATAAGATCGGATCCGATCTCCGAGCGAAGCTAGCCGCGTCCTCCTGTCATCTTCAGCCTGGGCCAGCGCCTGTGATCTTAGCTCTGCCTCATCGAAGTCCACCGCCTGAGCCAGACGAGCCTCGGTCTCCGCCAAAGTCGCCCTCTGTGATGACTTCCGCTCCGCCAGTTCCTCACTTCGAGCCCTGAGCTGCTTAAGCCGCGCAGACTCTTCATGACGCATCTGTGTAGCCTTCGACAAGAGGAGATTTGCCTTTCGGATCATCTCTTCAGCCCTCTTGATCTTATCTTCAGCGTCAAAAAGAGCACTGTTGGAAGCATCAATTGCACTCCCAACCTCCGCTTCCTCTGCCTCCAAGGACCTCAAGTCAGAGGAGATAGCCTCAACAGCCTCTTGGGCAGCGAGCTGAGCTTCGCGCTTCTGGGCGACAAGACGTGCGAGCCGTTCATCAGCCAAAGACGCTGCGTCGGAACGATAGAAATGGCGCCATTCCTCCACGTCCTTCTCAAGGTCATCTACCAGGAGCTCCAGAGCAGTAGCTTGATGGTACCCCTCAAAGTCCCGATATACACTCAATGCCACGGGAGAGAACCATCTTCAGCTTCGAAAATGGTACAGGCGAGCCCTTCAAGACTAGACCGATAGTCTGCTCCAAACTATTATAGAAGCTGTCGACCAGATTACCGATAAAGTCATTCTCAGCTTCATCAACCCTTGAGACAACCTCGGAGCAATCTACCAACCTAGTCGACACCACCGCGGAAGAAGAAGCGGGAACATCGACAGCAGCAGGGCAAGCCAAAGGTGACCTCGGCGGAGTCCTCAGCGACACCAGCACGCCAGCCACCGCGGAGGTAGGACTGGCAACCACCTCCTGAGCAGCAGGCTCAACTACCAGCGTCGGGGAGGTAGGGCTCACAATCACCCTCAATGCCGTATTCGGCAAGACAGTCTGCACCCCACTCGTTGATATGACTGGAAGTGGGGGTACCTCCGGGACTGCCGCCTCTTCAACCTCAGGCCCTCCGCTGATTTGGGCTGATAAAAAGGCAGGTCGCCATACAGCGCGTCTAACACAGCAGCGTCTGCCCCGGTCGAAGCGCTCATATCGCCCTTTGACCCTCCAGGAAAACCCTCCGCCTCTTGCCAAGCTGATGCACCTTGGGGACGAATACCTGCAACAAAACCAAGGTCAAAAAGGAGGACGCAACAAAATAGGCGAGGACCAAGAGATCTTAGTCTTACCGAAGGCCGATGTCACCTCGTCAGCCGCATCAGAATCCAAGGGTCCCATCGGAAAGTCTTACCAGACTCAACGCGGATAGCCGGCCCACTCGCCGATTCCTCCGCAGACCACCCGGCAGAGCTGGATGCCATAGACTTCCTCTAGAAGCCTCGGCGCCCGAAGGGCCAATATCGGCCGCATGATCCCAGACTCCTCCGAGCGAGCAAAGGAACCAGCTGCACTTCCATAAGTAAACAGGGGATCGTAGTGCTCCCCTTGCCCTCCAATTGCCTCAGCTCCTGCAACAAAAAGCAAATGATGAGTTATGTAAAGCGCGCTGAAGACATATTAGATGGGGCCAATCTTACCAGTAGTCGGTTCAGCAACGACGGCTCAGCCACTAATAGAGCAGCAGAAGGAGGCGCCGTAGGAGTCGCCCTCCACCACAATGGTAGGAGTTTGGCGACGGGGCTTCTTCGCCGACGACTTCCTACGGGATCCACTCCCACGCTTCCTTTGAAGTGGACCTCAGAGTCCTCTCCTCCACTTCTTCCACATGCTGTGGGGGAGCTGCTCCCACTACACCAGACCCGGCTTCACGAGCACAGCTTCGTGGGCATCAGCCCTTGTCTCTGCCTCAAAGCGAGGGCTCCCCGCATCAGAAGCCTCGCTGTCATCTATAGCGATGAACTCCTCTATGCCAGGAACACGGACTCGTTTGCCCTCCATCTTATCAGAAGCCTTCTGCCTCATCCGATGAGAAATTAACCTCACACCCGAACGGTTGACGTTAAACCTAGCAGGTGTAGAGTTCGAAGCCGCATACCATTGGCAGAAACACAGGGTCGTCCATGGCCGGGATCCCTCAACGGCGTGCTTAGCCACGCTCCAGTGTCATCCGCGGTAAAGAACCGCCAAGCACGAGCCCCATCAATGAGGCTCCCCATGAAAGCCAGGTCCGGATTCGGGTTGCCCACATACAACTGGTCATACCCAAATTGGCGGGCGAACCGGCTCGGGATGTAGGGCTCCATGTAGCAGGTATCCCCACTCCGGTACAGCAGATGCGAGGGCCGGATACACACCAGCCACTCGAAAACACCCCGACTCATGGGGGACCGACCTGATTCCACATCACGGAATTCCTCGTTGTATCCTGCACCCCGCAGGCGAGGAAAACAGCGGAACAGGCTGTAAGCGTCATAACGACGCACTAACTTACGGGCCTCGGCCACATAAGTTTTCTGCCACAAACAGCCTTCAAAACGACGGAGAAGCGCCGTTTGAACACCCGGTGGAGGGTCCTCCCCAGCTCCAATTAAAGTAGGGCAGTGCAAGGCGAACCACGCCATCAAGTAGGTGTACGGTAAACCTACCCTAGGATTGGGCCCGTCACAAGGCAGGACGGCACCCTTCCCCGCCTTGACGCCATCGGCCTGCAGAAAGCCTCCGTCAGAACACGAAGGCCCCTCTGAATACAACACACCATGGCCGGGAGAAGACCCAGACGGTGGCCATGGACCAAGCGAACGGCAGGCAGCAGCACATTCGGGTGAACAATGTCACCCGAAGAAGAAGGCACGACACACTTCTTTAACCAGATGGTCAAGAAGCCAGCCAGCAACGCCTTGCGAGACATAGGCCGACGGGCCTGATGGTGAAAGCTCCGAAGAACATCACCCTTCTCGAAAGGACCATCATCTTCTGTCACGACGATGTCCTTTTCAGCATGCACCTCCATCCTTGCCAAGATGTCCTCTTCAGCAATCCGCAATGAGCTGCCTCGGGCGCACTAGTCATGTCCGGGAACAAGTAGTTCCCCCAGCTCTTCAAGCTCTTCGAGCTACCCTTGCCACCAGTGTGGATGCTGGAACAAATGTGCAGGTGGCACATCAATTCCCGATATGTCTCAAGCAAAGCAGGCTCTTGCTTCTCCAAGAGAGCCAACTCCGCCTCACACGGAAAATACTCTTCATATGGAAGAGACCCGAAGGGCAAAGCAGAGATCTCTCGCATCTCGTGCAGGGCCATGCCCAATTCACCAACCGGGGTGAAGAAAGTCCCCGAGGCTGGGCAGTACAACTCAAGGATGGCGTAGAAGCACGCCACCTTCATCTCAATGCCGTAGCAGGTCGCCCTGACGGCCTCATAGAGGTTCAACCTCTCTAATTCCCCCTCAAAATGATTGAGGATATAATTGGTCAACTCCGCCCACCATGACCTAGGAGGGTGGACCCAACCAGGAGCCCTGAAATCTGTGGCGGGGTAGTTCCCCTCAGCCTCGCAGAACTGAGTACCGAAGGTCGGCGCCGCAGCTGGATTCTCTCCTACTGGAAGGTCCCGCAACACCTTCCCAGGGTATAGCCCTATTATGCTACGAGGAGGGCCCGCCCTCGAATAGCCGGTCGGAATGTCAACCTCCCGACACTTATAGACTCGGCATTTAGGCTCACGCCCCACGCCATCTTCCGAGCCTGAGTCACGCTCGCGAAGGAAGACAAAGCGAAATGCCGCTTAGTAGACGGGAGATAGAATCTCTCGCCATCCAACTGGAAGATCCACTGGCCTTCGCCGGCCTGCAGCTGGCGATCGGGATCAGGTGCAGCATCCCCGAACATGAAGTCAGGCTTTTTGTAAGCCTGACGGTCGATATCTTCAAACGAAGCCGTAGTCAAGATGCTCCGCATGGCCTGCGGGGGCCACCGCTCTGAATGAGCGTATCCCGTACAAGGGGGCTCGGCTCACTGAACAAGGAAGCCTGCCCGATGAACTGCAAGCTGATGCTCCCTGCTCGACTGGTTACGCCAAATAGACTGTTCTGGAGGCCGGAGGCGTAATGTACTGCAAAAAAAAAAAAAAAAAAAAATGAACTATGATTAGTTCACCAATCAAAGGACGCGAAGACATAAAAATTCGCTAAGGCATAGCCTCGCCCAGTAAGCAGGAACAGCGGGATAATAGCTTTGATAAAAAGCTCGCTTCACAGATAAGACTGCATCTTTGCAAGAACTGGCATAGCCCTAAGGGCTGACGTCATCAAAAGACTTCATGACCAACAGTCGTCCTTCGTGGCCACGACTGAAGGCACACGACCCATATCCTGTTCCTCAACAGGATGAAGACTGCCCCAAGCAATGGCTTCCTATGGAAGCCCAAGGGAAGAACTGTTCAGTTCTTACTTCCCTGGTGCAAGTAAAATAGGGAAGTTAAGGGAAACGAGTTCCCTGATAAGGACAGATCATATTCGATCGTCCTAATAGCGAGTATCGACTCCAAAGGATGAAGACCACTCTCTAATCAAATTGGAGAGTCTCTTACCAGCGATTGGTCGCTCAATGAACGGAGGAGGAGGACCCTCCGCTGCAGAAGTCGCTGCTTCCTTTCCCGCTCGTCTCTGGGCGCCATTGAAGGAATGCAAGAGTGCTCAAAGTACTCTGAAGCAAAGGAGGAAGAAGAAGAGGAAGAGATAGAAAGTTCTCTAAAAATAAAAGGAGATCTTCCCATATTCAGCCCAATCGGGCTTTTATAGGCCAATCAGCGCCTAAATCAAGGCCTCGAAAAAGGGCACATGCGCCGCGTTTCGAATTAATTCGAAACAGTGCCCGAAGCGCCTGAGGCGCTTTTCCCAAAGTGCGACGGTTCAACCCCACTAAAGGGTTAACTCCGCGCAGGAGCAAAGTGCGGGCTTCGCACAAACCTTCAAAGACTTCGCCAGGAGGTCTACCTTAGCCCGCCAAAGAGGCTGCTGTTTGCGGGACATGCCGGTCTCGCGAAGATCATTCGAAGAAAGGACTATGTCCTTAGCTCCGTGCGCAGTTTAGCCCAGCTATGGCCAGACTCTCAGTGAAAGCAAGCAAATCAGATGATCAGATAATGAACTTTCATTGATTCAAAAGCAAGGGTACATTGATATTACATCAAAGTTGTGTTTCATACAACACCTCAGTTGCCCAACAAAGATCTTTTGAGGCATACAAGCGGTTTTATCTGCTACCAAGCCAGATCAACGGGACAGGAAAGGCCTTCCTCCTGCACAAGGCCGTAATCCTTCGCACATGAGCAGATGGTGCCGCGAGGACACGGTCATTTTCTCCACAAAATGGCAGATCTTACCAGGCCATTTTTGTTGAAGCCTGGCAATAAAAGCTTATCGCCGCCAACACGTCAGATCACCTATAATGGGAACTAGTTTTGATGCTAGTGATCTGACGGGTGTGAGCCCACTCCCATGAAGTGGATCGTCCCCGACGAAGGCCACCAAAGTTGAAAGTCGGCAGCCAGCCTCACCTCAGATCGAATCATCTCGGATAAGAGGCTGCCAACAGCCCCTGGGACGCGCATCCGCTGCCCGAATTGTTCCTCCTGCTTAAAAGTAAAGCTTCAACCGGGGAAGCATAAGGCAATTTTATGGCTTCTTCCATCAAGTCACCAGACTGGCAAGCATAGCTCGCTGCAAGGCAAATTGAAGCAAGTTAGCAGTTAAGCACAGAAAGAGCTGCAAAAACATTAAGTCAGATTCTTCAGCGGCAAAGCAATCTGACTTCAGCAGAGGACAAGTTCCACCTGCACAACAACCATGGGCTGGCTCAGCAAACGCCAAGTCCTAGCCTCGCCTATACGGCAAAGTCAGACTGATCTTGTGAAGAACAGTCTCAACCTCGCCAATATGGCAAGACTGGCTCAACTATTGAAGAAGCCAAGTCCCAAGTCCTGCCTGCGCAGCGGACTTAACAAGCAATGGTCTTTCTGATCAAATCAAGATGATGGTTTCGCAGAAAGCCGTGATGAGATCCTCTCTGCAGCAGCCAATTGCAAGATGAAGAACAAGGGAAGCTAATCTCTGAAGCGAGCTGCCAAAGCTAAATCAAGGGAGATGAGTTCCCTAAAAAGCGGTGAAGTCTTTGAATGATCAAGACTTACTGGTCCTTGGCCGGTTAGACAACCAGGGTGGGCTTTCCCACTAATTCTGAGATCTGAGTATCTCTCACAACCAAGAGAAGGGAAGAAAAGGCAAGGCACTTCTCTTCAGAGGACCTCAAGTGTCCTATTTATAGGCCCCATGGCCTGAGCACAACCACCTCAAGCGTGGAAGCACGAGCACACTTAAGGCATTGATTGCGCCTTGATGACAGGGACGGTTCCCATTGGAACCGTACAAGGGAAGAAAACGTCTCCCTCATAAAAGGCACTTATGGCGCCTTGAATAAAGGAATATCCTCCCTGGAAACGTGCAAATCGGAGAACATCTCTCTCGATTGGCGCGAAAGAAGGAATGATCCTCCTCGTAACCGCCCCACGGCAGTTGGCTTTGAAAAAGCAACAGGAGTTCCAAAGCGAACTTATTTCTTGAAAGCCCAGATGCGGAGCTACCCGACGCGAAGCTATTCGCGAACCAGTGCAAACTCTTTGGCAGATCCATCCCAAAGCAGGATTGAAGGCGAAGCTGAACTCAACCATCATGGAGATGTTCATACTCCACACCACCATCACAGCAGTTCAAAGTATTCGAAGTCTGGGCTATTGCAGACTTTCGAAAACTTTGAAGGGGGTCTTGTTGACACTTAAAAAAGACAGATTCTCATTGGTCCGAACGATGTCTAAACTTGTTGACATTTACAAAAGACAAGGGACAGACGAGCTGAAGACCAGTTTTTCACCCAACTCCAAGGGACGAGGAAGCGGTTTGGACTCCACTGATCCAGCAAGCAGAACAGTGAACCCGGATTGTTTCTAAACAGACCTCAGCAGGTCTAAAATGCTAGCATTTAGCATTACATTAGCCCAAGGAGATAGCCTCGCTTGAGAGGCTAGCATCATCCAACTTCGCCAGGAAGCTAACTGACAGCTTCGCCGAAAAGCCTCTTTTCGGACTTCGCCAGGAATTGCCTCTAGCTCCGCTATGAGCTTCAAAGCGGGCAGCTCCGCCATCAGCCTGCTATGGTCAACCTTTGACTAATCAAAATCTCCTGATGAGATCGGATTCAATCTAATCAAATCCAATCAGGATTCAAATATGGCAGGTGATTGCCGCAATCTCTTGACTCTCTTGAAACGAGTAAGTGGATCAAGGAGAATCAATCAACGATATGGAAAGGATCATAACACATCGGAAAGATCAACCGACTTGCCATTTTCTAGCTCCGCGGAAGCTATTATAGCCTCGCAGCAAGGCTACTTTCCAGATTCAAACAGATTCGGTTCAATCTGTTTCTATATCTTCAAAGGGGACGATTATACCCTTACTTTCTCTATAAATAGCCCGTCAGGGGCACAAGAGAGAGGATCGCACAGGAGAGAGAGGACTCCACAAGCAGAGACTTCTTAAACGCATCGTGCGTTCTCTAATTCAGAGACCTTCAAGAGAAATACTTCTCTTTTCAGGGTGATGATACCCTAACAACCTCTTTTCCTCAAGGAATCTCCGGAACCAGGCGAGAAGGAATCCTCACAGAAGTGGTTTTGAGAAGTAGTCAGAGGGTTCTACCAATCCTCTATTCTCTGATTCCCGGAACCAGGCGAGAAGGGAATCTCATCGCTCGCATCGTCAAAGGGACAAAGTGGTCGCGCGCTGACCAGACTCCTATCGGCACATTTTCCCAGAATCTCTGAGGAGATCTACTTGTAATCTTTTTAAGAATACTTGTAATTTAGCTCCTCAAACTTTTTATTTGTAAGTTTTCCCCTTTGCAAACATAATGGAAAACACCCTCACCTACATCACAAGCAAAATGTGGGAGTTTGGTACCCATATTTTCTTGGGTCCTTTGGGGTTAGCTTTATTATAAGGAACCCAAAATCCTTTAGACATAGCAAAATATAAGTTATGCTTCTTATCAAAACAATATTTTGCTAAATGGCCTTTGCGACCACAATGTGTACAAGTGTACACCCTATCATGATGTTATGAGTGTGATTATGATCGTGATGTGCAACATAAGCATGAACATGATGTGTATGTGCATGAGCATGGGGAACTTGTTTCTTTTGAAACAAAGATTCCAACTTAGAATGATTGAATGCACATGTGCTCAAATTAGAGCTCAAATTTCTATCTTATTTTTCAAATTCTTAATCTCATTAGTTGTGGCATGTAAAGCATGGTGAGATAAAGAATCATTTTCTTTTTCTTTTGAAAAACATTATCCTTTTCTTTTTCAACAAATTTTCTTTTAAAGATTTATTTCTTGAAAAACGATTTCCTTTTGTTTTTCCACCAAATCAATCTTATCCTTCAAAATAGTGTTCCCTTCACATAAATCATTTATTTTGAAAATAAGGAAACATTCTCATTTTTCAAAAACTTTATTTCCTTTCTAAACATGCAAGTTTATTTCTAAAAGAATCATTTTCTACATGCATGCAATCAATGTTCTTTTTCAAATTCTGTTATCTTTTCCAAGCATGCAATGTTACCTCTAAAAGAGTCATGTTCTACATGCATGCAAGCAATATCCTTTTTCAAATTTTTATTTTCCTTTAATTATGTCATATCTCTCAAGCAATAACTGGCAAAAAAGAATTTAGCTCATCATATGACATAGTAGCATCCTCATCCTCGGATTCGGAAGTTACCTCAAGGGGGTTATCCCCTTGGACCATGTAGCACTTGTTGGAGGTGTCGCTTCCAACATCCGAATCGCTCCCGGCATAATATAGATCCTTTCGCCAAGGAGGTGATGATGTTCCAAGCTACAAAAGCCGATTCAATGTTAGAAACCCTAGATAAATAATCATCATTTAGGGTACATTTAAGAGCATGAAGGGCTTTTGCATTAGCCTCAATGTACTTGCTATTTGAACAATAATCATTATTAGTAGTAGCAAGATAAGCATGAATCCTAAGGCCTTAAGGTACAATGACATCTTAACCTTCCAAGTTTGGATGTTAAGAATATCAAAGGTGGGTGGTGACATGAAGTCCATGGTGAGGTGTGTGTGTACAAAAATATTGTGATTAGCTAAAAGGAGGATCTTTAACTCTTAGGTTGTTAGACCCAATATCAAGAGCACTAGCTCTGATACTAATTGTAAGATCACCTAGAGGGGGGGTGAATAGGTGATGGCTAATCTAATGGTCACTTATGAACAAATAATGCGAAATTAAAACTAAGTTGACCAAATTAAACTTCTTTTAATTAAACACTTATGTATAACACAAGAGTGTTACCGAATTCCCCTTGCGAGGCTCTGGACAAACTCCTCTAGATTCCCTTGAATGGGTTGAGGTGCCGCGTTGGCTCTCTTGGTTGAATACTAGTGTTACAACAATCCCAAGCAAATATGTATATCAATTATGAGCACAAGGGAATATATCATGCATATATAAGATGAACACAATAAATTGAATGCAAGATATAAAATAGAGACAAAAAGAGAAAGAGAGCAAAAGTGAGCAATCGCAAACACAAAGGGTTTGTTTCGAGGTTCGAGCACACTTGCTCTACATCCCCGCCTTCGACACACGAAGGATTTCCACTATGCAAGATCCACCGGATCTCTCCTCGGTGCCGCAACACCTACAAGCCCTCGGACTCTCTAGTCCTTACACACCACAAGCCCACCGGCTCGTCGAGGCCGCACCTCAAGCTACAAGTCTCACTAGGACCCAACAACACCAAGTCCTCACTAGGACCCTCAATCAAACCGCGAACACAACCGTCCGCCTTCTCAAAAAACAAGAAATGATCTCTTGGTGATCTAAACACTTGATCACCAATTACAAACTCTCACTACAACTCTCCTATAGGATGAATAGCTCAATGGATGCTCAAGTGTAGTGTGAGAAATCAAGAAAAGAACTTTTGATGGAAAACTCAAGAAATCACAATAAACACTCTCTTGATAAAATCCCTTTGATAGGAAATATGGGCACTCTATTTTGTGGAGAAAACTTCTGAAATCACTTGGAAAAACTGGCTCAAGAAGTCCTTAAAATCTTAGCTTCAAACAATGACAAAACCCCCTTTTATAGAGGCCAGAAAAATCTGACCGTTGGGCTCTGTCAGAGCTACCGGTCGACCGGTCCGGTCGACCGGCAACGGTCAAAAATGTGACCGTTGCAGCCTCCGGTCGACCGGCCGGTCGACCGCGCAACTGGAGAAGAGAGTAAACTCTCTGTCGGTCGACCGGCCCGGTCGACCGAGTTTCCCGAGAGCAAAGCTCTCGAAGCGGTCGACCGGCCCGGTCGACGTTCTCCAGTGCACACTGGCGTGCACGTCGTGCACGTCCGGTCGACCGACCGGTCGACCGGCCTCTGTCAGTTCTGAAAAATCAGAACTGGCAGAACCAGAAAATAGGGATTAAGGATTGGTCTTGTGGCTAATAAAATCTCAGAAATTCACAGTAAATCCAGAAAAATAGTTTCAATCAAAATAAAAAACTGTTTTTCTAAAAATATGTTTTCTAAAACTTGTTTTTCCATAACTTCACAAAATACAAAAACAAGATATTTTGAACTTAATAAAGCAAAGTGTGTATGGATATGATCCACCACACAATCAAGATGAAATATCTAGTTTTTGACATAAAGCACTAAACTTGTTTTGGTTAAAGGAATGTATATAAGAAATTACCAAAACCAAAGTAGATATTTTGTCAAAAGGAAAATCTCATCAAATACAAAAACAAGATATACTTTTAAAGCATAGTGTGTATGGATATGATCCACTACACAAATAAGATGAATATCTAGTTTTTGACATAAGGCTCTAAACATGATTTTGGATATAAGATATGTATACATGAATACCAAAAACCAAATTGTATTTTATCACAAAATAAAAATCTTTTCTTAACTAGGAAAATCTTTATGAAAATCATTCTATCAAGAGTGTGTGTGTGATATAGACTTGAGCAATCCACCAACTATTCTATCCTTTACATTTTATCTAAAATAAATCTTATAAAAACAAACCTAGACTCAAGTCTTCATCTTCTTGAAGTCTTCACTTGAAGTCTTCATCTTCTTGACTTGGTCCACATGCAATCCACCGAGCTCATCTCTAGATGTGATCTTGATGCATAGGCTCGTGAATCAACCGGTGCTAGCTTCCAACTTGACTTTAAATCCTTTGTTGAAGCTCCACACCTACTAAGATCTTGATAAGGAATCTGTCACTAACTAAACACAGATCATTAGTAATCATAACTTCATGAGTTGATCATCATCAAAACTAGAGTGATAGGCCTTTGGGCCAACAGTTCTTGAGTCGATAAACAGGACGCAGGTTTGATGACCTCTGCTTCTTTTATCTGCTCGAATCTGCGTCTGCTTGTTGAATATAGGGCCCGAATGAACCTTGCGTTTCAGGTTCAACACTTAGAATGTTTCTAAGTATGAAAGATTCGGTCGTAGATTTCTTATGACTCTTGCGTCTTGTGAAATCAGATGTTGGTGCTCATGAATCTTGCGTCTGAGTTCAAGTACTTAGAGATTTTTCATAAGTCTTGGATTTTCAAAACGCGGCTCCATGCTAGTCTCGCGATCTTCGGGTTTGGACGCAGATTTTGATGATTTCCGCGTCTGGGTTGATTCCTGCGTTTGAGTTGTGGATACTTAATCAATTTCTTTTCTTGATCAAGTATTATCCTCTTTTGCAGTGCGATATTCCTCCGACCTCTCTCTCAAGAAGTGTCACTTCGGGCATGTAGGCGGCGCTGACCGCAATTTAACCTTTGTGTTGCAAAGGACTGCTCCTGTGACTGCCGACAAGCTGAAGGAGCGAAGGGAGAGGCTCTCCAAGGTTGACATGGCGACATTCCGGGAACTTATGACTGACGCAGAATTTAAGACGAATTCGCGCATTCCACTGAAGAAACCCGTCTTCTTCTTTGGGGACAATATTGGTGAAGGTGGTTACGTCTTGCATGATGGCGATTACAAGTGGCTCCGCCGGATAGGGGGTAGGAAATTCTTTCTTTCAAATATGGAGAGAATGTATCCCCTATGCTACCTTCAGCACATGTCTGTCCCTCGGGCAATGGAATGGGATCTTGCCCGATCTGTTCTCGGTGTCTCGCTCGGCATCCTGGGTGCCAAGAAGGTACACACTGCTGGTCATGGAAGGGAAGTTTTTAGCTTGTTTCCTGGGTTGCTCAGGTCTGATTACCCAGTAGGGGAAACCCTCAGCTCAGTACTACCTTTATTAATCAATTCATGAAGGTAGGGGGTGATTTTCCCACTGACTTCCGTCCGCTCGGGTGGGTTCATTCCACTAAGAAGTACTGGTGGGGTAAGATGGTGAGCTTTGTCCTCACCGAACTCGGAGGTCTATTGGACCAGGTGGGACTGTATCAAGTAGTCAGGCTGTGCAATATAGCATCCCACAGAATTCCCAAAATTTCTTTGGGATCCTAGAGCATTACAACCCTTTGACGGGGACGTTCTTCACCCCGGTTGGAGAAATGGGACTCGCCCTGCATGAATTGTATGAAGTCTCGGGGCTGGTAATGAGAGATGCTCCTTATGAGGAATACGTCCCTACCTCTGAGGAGCTTCATCTCTTGAAGAAAGAGTGCCCTCGTGTATATGAGACCTACTGGGAGGTGCTGTGTCATTTCCACATCTGTGGCCAAATAACTTCCTGGAGGGCTAGAGGAGTTAAGCAGCTGTTCTGGGCGAGCTACTTATTTAATGGCATCACTGAGAAAGATCACTCAGTGACCAGTCTGGCTCCCAGCTCTGACGAAGAAATCGCCGAGAGGATCGACGCCTCTGTGAGTTCTTATACCACAGAGTCGAATGAAGACACTTTCAAACCTGACACGGTTTTTGAAAGTTTCCATCACCAGGCCCAGATCCCCATTTCTAACCGGGCATTGCTGGCGGGTTTCTCATGTTGTGGTTGAAGCGCTGTGTAGTGCCGACACTGCCGCATGAGGTGATTGTTGCCGACGTGGTGTATCCGGCGGTGCTGCTGGCCTATGGTAGGTCCATAGCCCTCCTTCCGGCAATGGTGGCCGGTATCCAAAGCGGGTTGCGGGCCCTGACTCAGAGCCTGTGCAGGGTGGAGGCCATCGTCGACTCCCAAGGTAACCCGGAGGTCGATTCAGAGGGAAGGCCGAGAGTGAAGACCCCTAACCCTCGGATCGAGCTTCCCTACACGTACTTAATGGCTTGGTACGTGAGCATTGCCCCTCACTGATGACGCCAGTGTCCCGATGCGAGGGGTTGTCCCTTTTGTGCAGCGGCTGGAGAGTTCGAGCTGGTGCAACAACTATCTGTTCTACGTCCGGAAGTGTGTTCTGAACGCTTCAAGTTATCATCTCTACCGCTGCTTCCCCGAGATTACAGATGCTGCTTATGGGGATAAGTTTGCCGACATTGTGGGTCCAGACGACTTCACGAGGCTGCCATCGGGAGTCTTCTGGTTGCTTATCAATATCCGGCCCGGGTATCTGCTCTTCCGGTAAGGGAACTCGTGCACGATCGAGCCTTATATGCCGAATTGTTTCGCCCGACAGTTCGGGTATGACCAACTATATGTCGGCAATCCTAATGCTCAGCTTGCCTTCAGCGAAAATCTGTTTGAAGGTGCTCGGGCTTGGTATTACAGCGTGGCTGGGGGGACACAGGCTCTTTTTCGTCTACCTCATAAGACGCCAAACTGTTACGCAAGCCTTAGCTTCTGCACCTAGTATTTCTAGGCTAGCAAGATGCCTGGCTACTCAATGGAGCGTTCATGCATTAAAAGCATTAATGCGTCTTATGAAGAGAAGTGGCATCCAACAAGCGCTCGCGAGGCCTTGATGAATATCAGGCGGCTCAGAGGGAGGCCAGAGGGGAGCCGAGAGCAGCAGTACCCAGGGAGCAGTTTGCCAGAAGGCGTCGACAGACGGTGCATAAACGTCCTCATGGCGTTACTCTCCAAGCTGAGCCTTCTTCTACTTCCACGGCTGAGCCTGCCCCGAAGAAGGCCAGGAAAGACTTGGCGGCTGAGGAGACCGTCCCTTCCGGCGTTGAAGAGCAGAGGGAAGAGGAGGAGGAGGAAGACGATGCCCCCTTGTTCGTTCTCGTAGATTGCGCAGCAGGGGCTCTGTAATTTTAGAAGAAGGGAGCTTGCTGATGATTCCACTGCAACTGATGAGGCTGAGCAACTTGAGGCTGACTTGGTGGGAAGGGATGATGTTGAGATTCCAGGGGTCTCAACTCAGCCAGGGTCTTCTTCAGCTCAAGAGAGGAGAGATGAGGCACCACAGCCTGGGTCTCCTGCTGTATTAATCTCCAGCTCGCGAGCAGTTGACCCCAGCCCTACTACTGGGGTATTTGGTGACAAGGCCTCAATTGCCGAGGCTTCTCGCGTTGAACTATCGTCTTCATCGTCCGGCGAGGATGAATATGATTCAGGCGATGAAGTCGATTTTGGCGATGAACCCGCTCTTCCAGATCCGAGTAAATTCTCACATATCACGGATGAAGAAATATACGGGTGTGATCCGGTGATGACGTTATCACAAGCGGCAACTGCTCCTGCTGAAGGTACTCTTATCGTCTTGTTGACCCGGTTTCCCTTTTTAACTAGGGACATGTTCTGACATTTTCCCTTTATGCTGCAGGGTTGGCCGCGGATAGCGAGGCCGCGACTTCCTCCCATATCGAGGAGATGATACAGGAGCTGGCCTAGCAGGAGGGTGTTGAGGCTGCTGCTGAGATGCCTCAAGAGAGGGTAATTATTGAGGTCGGGGAGACCTCAACATTGCATGATTTGCCCAGGGATCTGCCGTCTTCGGACCCTCGGCTTGGTAAGGAAATATTGATGTTTTGAATATTTTCCTTTTATTGTCATGACTGACGTTTTGGTGATCTGCAGAGAGTGCTGAGGAAGCTCAGGTAGAAGGCTGGGCAGTCAGCGTCGACTCAGCAGGGGCAGCCAGCGTTGAGCCAACAGGCAATACAATTCAACCCCCGACCGAGGGTTCCAAAGAAGCCAGGTTCGCTGTTATTTCAGTCGCCATGGAGGCTGCTACGACAGCCGTAACTGTGCCAGAAGACTGGCAACCATTTCAGCTTCTACCGCGCCTGTTGTTGACCCTACTTCTGCACGGGACGAGTTGACTCCCATCTCTCGCCCTGTGATAGAAAGGGGATCTGGGAGTACATCAGCAGAGTTTCCCCGGCCAATGATATCATGGAGGAACTGGCACGTCAAATGGTGCAGCAGTTCTTCGCTTCCATGCGATCATGTATCGACCTCATCCTCTCTGGGGCCAGTTCTTTCGAATTTGCCCGAGTGCTTCTCGAGAATTTGATCGGGAACATCAGTCATACTGGAGGTCCTTCACAGGGTAGGGCGTGTCTGCTGCTGGTGGAGCAGTTGGGGAGTGATCTGAAAGAGCTTAAGTCTTTGGAAGATGCTGGCTCAGTTCACGAGGCCCAAGCAACCCTGACTAGGCTTCTTGCTGCTCAAGAGCAAGAGCGAAAGGAGATGGAGGAAAGGATAGCTGAAGAGACCCACTATCTCCAACATTTTCATGGACCATCAAAGGCTGATTGGCAATTCAAGGGAATCTGAACTCGTCATGCAGAGTGCAGAGTAGGTTATTATCACTGCTCGAGCCACATAGCTAAAGCAGAAGCCTTGATTGCAATCAATGAGCAGAAGCTTGCCACTGCCAGGAGAAGCTGGAAGAGCTGGAAGCTGCCAAGACGCAAGTTGAAGAAAATCTTCTGCTCATTCCTCCAAGTTGGACTCCCTATGAGCGCAGCTGGCTGCGAGGAGATTTTTGTCCGAGGAGGAGCTGCGGGTCCAGGCTCTCATGGAGGCTGAGAAAGCACGTCAGCACGAGATACATCGCCTCCGAGAATAAATTCGTTCTTTGGCTAATCAAGATTATTAGCCTCCCCCCCATTTTTTTTAGGGACAGAACACTTAATTCATCAAGAGTGTTTGTATCACTTTTATCATTTTTGGCTCGAATAATAAAAGTCTCTTGAAATTTTGCTCCATCTTCATTGTTCCACTGTAGATGAATCCAATTTCTTAGCGGCAGTCTTTGGTTGTGATCCTTAACTGGCTGTGAATAATGAACTTAGGTAGAACTAAGTTCTTGGGAGGGACGCGGCTCTGATTTATAGAGAGACGCGAACCTGAGAAACGCGATTTTGACCTGTCCATTGAGACGCGGTTCCAGTTGGCGTGAAGGACGCAGCTTTGGGTACGGCTCCCTAGCCGCAGCCCTTAACTCTGCCCAAGTACAGAATTCAGGATGACCGTGAAGACGCGGTCTTATACTCCTCAAAACTGACGCATAGATATGAGGACGCGACACTGAGTCTTTGACCTGGTGCAAACTCAAATTATAATGAGTTTATGGTAGGAACACCATCATCATCTCGCCATGTAGACGTAGCCCCAAGATACTTGTGAATGCGATAGGCCTTCTCTATTGAGGGCACAAGTCTCAGGACGCAGCTTTTCACTTTTATGTGATTGCAGAGTGCGACCCCCAGAATGGGTCCCTTTTGCTGTGAGGGGATGCAGCTTTGAATTACTCGGAGAGACGCGGCTGCAGTTCTCTTGGCTGGAATGAAAAGAGGACGCTGAAAGGGACGCAAGTTCCTGGACGCGGCTCTCGGGCCTGCGTTTGGTGCAACTTCCCAGGCGTTACATGCAGCTTGTCATAAAAATTTCGTTGGATCTTTAAATGTCCAGTCGATGTTGACGATTGGGGACTCGTATCTTCCAACGTTTTCCGACGCGGCAGTCCACGCGTCAGCCCTTCATTGGGCTTAGGCATTAATGTCTTTAAATGCCAGACCGGCACCGGCGGTTGGAGACTCGTGTCTTCGATGTTCCCGAAGCGACGATCCACGCGTCAGCCTTTTATTGGGATTTGACGTTCGTGCGGGAATTAAAGCCGATGGTTCTGATAAGTGAGCCATTAATTATAGGCATTATGGTTTGCCTATAAATAGGGCTCAACTTCTCCATTTAGCAGTCCATTACTTAGACTGCTTTCTTTTGAGGGTGAGTGCTTCTGAGGGATCCCACTTTCTCCCTTCAAGGACTTTACTGGGACTTGCCTCCATGGACGATGATGACCCAGAGCTTTTTTGCTTCTGTTTAATCTCTCCGGAAGATTATCAGTGTCAAGTGATTTCAAGATCAAAAAGCGTCTCCTTGAGCACCTTTTATATCCGCGCCTTGATGCAGAAAGTTCAACCCTTAATGGGGGTTGCTGCGAGTATGACTTCCTGGTCTGCCATGAAATTTTCAGCCCCACTAGATTGTAGCTTTGCTATCTCTTAAAGAGATTCATTTTCTTGACCTTCTTCTGAAGACTGATTGGTGCGCTCACCTTTTGGGAGTTGCGTCATTCAGAAATTTCTGACTCAAAATTCTCTGGACGCGAGTATAACGGACTCTGGCATCTGGACCGCGAGCTTTACGTACAAAACTCGCGTCTGAGGCTGTCAACTTAAAGGACTTTCAACTCAGATTGAAGGTTTCAGGCCTGAATTTTGCAATCCCTGTTCATTGAACAGGGAGATGGCAATTTTCGCGTCTGATTCTCTTCACGTCTCGAACCTTAGACGCGGGTGCAAAGCTAAACTGCGTTTGAACTCTGTGTATATCACAGCTTTGATCGCGTCTGCTTCTGCTGCTGTAGAATTTTGGTTCATTGCGGGGTCATCCCTGCGTCTGGAGCTTTTAGCAATAGCTGCGTCTGTTACTTAGTTTTTCTGTTGAAGTATCCCAAGCTTCAGATCTTCTAATTTTTGTTTGCTTCTTGCAGGTAGGTTTAATCATCCTTTTTCATATTCGCTAGGCCCTTGGGGAATATATCGGCCAGCGAAACTGTTTGGCGGTCGACCACTGGAGAAGAAGTCATGGGCCCTGACCCTCGCCAAGATCTCTTTGGATCCATGCACCAGTCATGCTTCTTGGCATGGCATGGTCAGAGTGAGTATGGCGGGGGATATAGTGGTGAGTATGGTCTTGGATTCTCCCTTCACCTACCCCAGAAGTGACATCGATGAGAACTCCATGCTCATTGGATGACTTTCTGGTGGTGGAGATGTTCATCAACGAAGGATCATACCCCACTTCGGATGGTCAGGTGGAATCAGAAGATTCTACTGCCTTCGACCTCAAGAAACACCATTGCTCTTGGTTAACGATGAGCTTCTTCGATGTTTACATCATGCATCGTGGTGCAACCAGCTTCCGATCGTCGCCGCAGTGTTCAATTCTACTTTGGCGCCTTCCCAAACATCTTGTACTTGGAATTGTGAGCAGCTTCAAGGAGTGAGTGCAACCTTTGAGAGAGAGAGGACTTCTTTGTACTCCTTTATCTGTAACACTCAATCTTGTTGTATGAGAGGGCGTTTTGTATCACTTTCATATGTTGGATATAAATAAAAGCGACACATTCTTTTTGTCTTCTTCTGTTGTCTTTGAACTTCCTTTTTGTATTGAAAGTCAGACGAATAGAAGTAAAGAACCTTTGACCTGTCAAAATTATGATGATAATCTTAACGAGTCAAATTTATAGAGAGATCCTATTTCAGGATCTCAGCAATGTTGTCAGAGGTGTGATATTAACTTGACAAGGGATAGGATAATTTTTGTGGACCTGCCACTCTATAAAGAAAGCGACAGGTGGAACTTGTACCCCCAGGGAAGATGAACCTTTATCAGAGGTTTAGGCTTAACTTGATTAAGATAGCTGGGGAGTTGATGAAAACACTGTTAACGGTGTAATGTTACCTAACAATGTTTTTAAGTGGGCTTGTTATTCTGTTGACAAGAATAACAAGCGAGACTAGATTCGCGGGGGATCTAGGGAAGTTTTTACCGTTAGAGGTGTGATATTAACTTAACGGGTTGAATGTAGTCTTGTCAGAAGTGTGATGTTAACTTGACAATAATGTGAGTCAGAGGTGTGATATTAACTTGACTCAAAAGCATTTCAGCTTTCATTTGGGAAAACTGAAAGTGTCACTGTCATAGGTGTGATGTTTAACTTGGCAGTGAGGGTAATGCTAGAGTGTAATTTTGAACTTGGCATTGGTCATCTCGACTTTAACAAGGAAGTCTGAGGGAAAGTCATGGCCTTAAGTGTATTGTTGAACTTAGCAATGACTGGGATGCTAGAGGTGTAGTGTTAAACTTAGCATCGTTCACTTCAGCTTCGATATGGAAGTCTGAGGGAAAATGACTGTCAGAGGTTTAATATTGAACTTGGCAGCAACTTGATTACTGTTAGAAGTGTAATGTTAACTTAACAGTAATTTGTCAGAGGTGTGGTATTAACTTGACAAGAATTGATTTGCGATACGAGCAATGTGAGGACCCGTCATTCTATTGATGAGAATTGACAAGTGAAGTTTGAAGAGCCAGAGGTGTAATGTTAACTTGGCAATTTGAAGGCTTACTACTCTATGTAGAGTGGACAAGTAAAATTTATACTCGATAGGGAGAGTTGAAAATTTTCATTACCAGAGGTATAGTGCTAACTTAGCAATGACTGTATTTGTAGACCTCCTACATTCTGTGTATGAGAATTGGTAAGGGATTTTGGAGGAGAGGGTGGAGTTACATCCACTTAGGATTTTTAGCAAATCCTCAGCTATCAACGGATTTGAGGTGCCTTTACCAACTACCGTTTGAGTTGGGCTAGCCATGCTATTCCCCTCAGCATGATGAGTTGTCGAAGAGTTATGTTAGGCTTAGAGGCCAATATTTTCCTCTATCCTTAGCCGTCGGAGGCGTCGGATGTTAATGAAGATGGGAACATTAGAACCCAGGATTTTTAGCAAACCCTCAGCTATCAACGGATTTGAGGCGCCTTACCAACTACCGTTTGAGTTGGGCTAGCCATGCTATTCCCCTCAGCATGATGAGTTGTCAAAGACTTATGTTGGGCTTAAAGGCCAACATTTTCCTCTATCCTTAGCCGTCGGAGGCGTCGGATGTAATGAAGATGCTCTTCTTATTTTGATCAGAGGTGTACTTTTAACTTGATCGGCAGAGGAGTACAATTAAGGATAGTACTTCTTCAAGAATCTGCCATTGATCGGCATCATGAGTGTATCGCCATTGAGGTTATGAGGCGATATGATCCATTTGAGTAGACTGACTCTACTACAAATGGTCCTTCCCATTGGGCTGAAATTTTCCTTTTGTCTTGTGTGTCATCACCATAGGTCTTCTGACAGCTAAGACAAGATCGCCTTCTTGAAAGTGCGTACTTTAACTTTCTTGTTGAAGGCTCTGGTAATCCGGACTTGGTAAAGCTTGATTTGTTGTTGGGCCTGCAGACGTTTGTCATCTAAGGCTTCCAATTCTTGGAGTCGCTGTCGATGCTCCTCCTCATTTGTCATCTATGCTGTCAAGGCGACACATAGAGATGGAATTGGATTTTCAGTGGAAGCACGGCTTCACACCCATATACCAAAGAAAATGGCGTAGCTTTAGTCGGGGTCGAACAGTTGTGCGATAGGCCCATAAGCATTCACCTAGTTTGTCGTCCCAGTCACGCTGACTTTGGAGACGAATTTCTTGAGAAGCTTGCTGATGGTCTTGTTGAAGGCTTCTGCGAGACCATTAGCGGCAGGGTAGTATGCAGTTGAGGACACACTCTAGATTCTGAACTTAGCACAGAACCTCTGGAAAGCCTGACTGACGAACTGGGGTCCATTATCATGGACGATTCGCCTAGGTACACCGAAACAGTAAATGACATGATGTTTGATGAATTTGATCACATCGCATGACTTTACCTCCTTCAAGGGAACAGCCTCAGCCCATTTGGAGAAGTAATCGGTTATGGCCAAAATAAACCGATGTCCCTTTGATGATGGTGGGCTGATAGGGCCAACCACATCCATCCCCCACATCTCAAATGGCCAGGTAGAGGTCGTAGAGTGAAGGTACCCTGGTGCTTGATGAATGAAATCGCCATGCACTTGGCAGACGTGACATCTTTTGGCGTAAGTGATGGCCTCGGCAATCATCTTGGGCCAATAATATCCCAACCTTTGGAGTCAGTATGCAAGTTTTGGACCAGGTTGATGGCTCCGCACATGCCATCATGGGCTTCTTTCAATACCTCCTGTGCCTCCTTTTGTGAGAGGCAGCGAAGCAAGATCCCGTCATGCAATCAACGATACAGTGTTCGCGTAATCGCATTATAGTAGAATTTGGGGGCTTTCCTTCGAATGGCCGCCGCTTCTTTGGTGTCCTCAGGCAGGATGCCGTACAAGATATAATCGATGTAAGGGAATCGCCAGTCTCTGGGCTCTGGGCCGGCTGACGACTCGAGAACTTCTTTGCCTTGACAATTTTCTGTCGGCTCCTGGTAGTCCTCAGGGGCAATTCTCGGACAATACAGGTCATGGCTGTGAACAAATATTTTCTCTACTGCTCCAGCTGGAAGAGCTAAAGAGGCAGCGAGGGACGCTAGTGCATCTGCATGCGCATTTTGCTTGCATGGTACATGGTTAATGTAAAAGTTGGTGAACCTCTTGGCCATGTAGACAGTTGCGTTGTAATAGAGTACTAGGTCTTCACGTCTGACTTCATACTCCCCGCGAACTTGGCTGACGATGAGCTTAGAGTCACCGTATGCCTCGAGATTTTTAACGCCAATCTCATCGGCGAGTTGCATCCCAATCAAGAGGGCATTGTACTCCGCTACATTGTTGGAACAAGGCTCGGTTAATGAGACGGCTCGAGGAATCACATAGTTCTGTGGGGAGACGAGTACCACTCCTACTCCTGCCACTATGTGTCCTTTTGGCTTGTTCTCGATGCACCGTCAAAGAAAAGTTGCCACACTTGCCTTTCGAAGGATGTCTGAGTCTGGCAGGCTTCAGCGACCTCGTCTGGGAGATCCTCGTAAAGTTTGGCTGCCCTCGGATCTGGATGCTCAGCCAGGAAATCCGCCACAACTTGTCCTTTAATGGCCTTTTGCGGTAAAAAGTGCATTTCATATTGGGATAGCAATACGGCCCATTTTGCCAGTCGGCCGTTTAACGATGAAGGCTTTGTCATAAGTAACCTCAGGGGTTGACTTTTGATATGACGTTTATAGTCTGGCCTACCAAATAGTGTCGTATTTTCTGAACAGCGAACACCAGCGCCAAACATTCCTTCTCGATCGGGTTGTACCGATGTTCGGCCCCGATCATTGTTCTACTCAAATAGTAGATCGCTTGCTCTCGTCCTTGATCATCGTTCTGAGCTAATAAGGCTCCTAAAGAGTGATCCATCGCTCGAACGTATATCAGGAAAGGTTTTTCAGATACCGGAGCTGCAAGGACTGGTGGTTGTGTGAGGTATTGTTTAATTTCCTCGAATGCTTGCTGGCAAGCGCTGTCCCAAATGAACGAAACACCTTTCTTCATTAATTTGGAGAAGGGTTGGCATCTTCTGGAGAGATTTGAGATAAACCTTCGGATGTACGCCAATCGTCCTTGCAATCCCCTGAGCTCCTTGAGGCTTCTCGGAGGTTGCATTTCCTGGATAGCGCGAACCTTTTCTGGGTCCAAATGAATTCTTGTGGAGGTTACGACGAACCCGAGGAATTTGCCACTGGCCACCCCCAGGAAAGACTTGGTGGGGTTCATCTTCAATTGATGGGCCCGCATGATGTCAAAGACAACCTTTAGATCAGTTATATGATCACCTTTAGCGCGGCTTTTTACTGCGATGTCGTCAACATAGCATTCCACCGTTTTGCGCATGTGTTGATGAAAAATGGCATTCATGGCCCTTTGATATGTTGCCCCTGCATTCTTCAGTCCGAAGGGCATGACGGTGTAACAGTATACCCCCAGTGGTGTCCTGAAAGAGGTATGCTTTTCATCATCAGGATACATTTTGATTTGATTGTATCCTGAGAATCCATCCATGAAGGACATTCGCTCGAATCCACATGTGTTGTCAATCATGACATCTGTGATTGGCAGTGGGAATTCATCTTTGGACAGGCCTCGTTTAGATTACGAAAATCGATGCAGATTCGGATCTTCCCGTTCTTTTTAGCAACGGGGACGATGTTGGCTACCCAATCAGGATGTTGTTCTTCCCTAATGAAGCCAGAGTCTATAAGTTTTCTGACTGAATTGCCTCCATCATTTCTGGACGGAACCGTCGCTGTTGTTGTTTAACGGGTTTTTTGTCCGTATTAATGTTGAGGCGATGCATAGCCACTCGAGGATCAAGTCCAGGCATATCCTCGTAATTCCAAGCGAAGACATCTATGTATTCCTGTACAAGAGATATTAGATCCTTTTTCTCAGAAGGTGATAGGCCTTCGCTTATGAAGATGGGCTTAGGATTAGCCTCATTTTCCAGATTGATCTGAATAACCTTATCTTCTGTGGGTGGCTCGCGCTGTTCAAAGCGGGTATCCCAAAGATTGTTCAAGTGTTTGATCTAAGGATCTGTATCAGATTGGATCATTTCTTCATCTCCGTCTTCCAGGTGGCTTGTTGAAACCATATTTACTGAAAGTTCTCTGAAGATGTTGCCGACACTGACATCTGACTCCCACGATGACGTGCCTGATGAGTAATCATGGCATAATGACTCTGCAGAGTCAGAGGCTGATGGGATCGGAGTTGACACATAGCCCAACCCCCTGCGAGTCCGATGATAATAATCAGGGGTTTTCCCTTTCGGCACAAAAGATCGGAGTAGTGTTCTCCTTCCTTTGCCGAAGTTTAACCCTGGACCATTCGTCAGATCATACCCCATGTTTTTCATCATTGTGAGTGCTTTTGGCTCATAATGACCGAACTGAGGGGATTCCTGCTCGCCTTCTGATTCTTGACGGGTCATCGGTTCGGATTCAATTCGTCCGAAAAGAATTGGTCTTTGGCCTTTTCGTCTCGCTGGAACCATAAATATTGATTCTTGTGCATCGCCGGCATCTTGGTGCGTTT
Source organism: Agave tequilana (assembly GCA_038442645.1). Lineage (NCBI taxonomy): Eukaryota > Viridiplantae > Streptophyta > Magnoliopsida > Asparagales > Asparagaceae > Agave > Agave tequilana. Next base: position 34,614 of record JAVJIF010029067.1, read on the forward strand.
CGAAGGACGACTTCACTGGTACATGCAATGATGTCAAAGCATCCATTGCCGACCAGAGGTCGTCATCCACTTCGGTACTAGTATCTGACGGCATTGAATCAGAAGCAAACACAGAGAAATACGCCAGATCTAAGTCTTCATTAATATACCATCCGCCTACATCATCGGCGGAGGTATTATCAACATCGGGCTTATTAATGCTCGTTACAAGTGGATCTAGTTCCCACATGCACTCCTCTTTTTCCGGCTCGGTGTCGGCTTCATTACCAGAGTCGGGCTCCTCTGGTTGCGGGACTTCATCTGTTTCCACAGATTCCTGATATAGGAGAGAATCTGTGAAATAATTCTCAACTCCCTTGAACGGTTGCCTTTCGGCAATCAACGTTCGCACCTTTCCACTCTCGTCAATGTATTTCATGACTTGGTGGAGAGTGGAGGGAATGATAGAATTACGATGAATCCAAGGTCGTCCCAGCAGCAAATTGTAGGAGGTGTCAGCATCTATCACGTAGCACGTCACCTTCGACCTTAGGTCCCCAATCTGGCATCTGAGCTTGACTTCCCCATTGGACGGGTACTATTGGCATTGAACCCGTAAATGGTCGTCTGGGTAGCGCTCAAACGGTGGGTAGGAATCCCAAGATGTTGCATGACTCGGCGAGGCATACTGCTCAATGCGGACCCGGGATCTACCTGAATGTGGTTCACCTCAGATGATCCAATATACCCTGCGAAGTAAAGGGGTCGATCATGTTTCCCCTTGACTTGCATATCATCTGCCGTGAAGGTGATACAGGGAGCATTTTGGGAAGTATGGAGGCAATCCTCTACATCTTCCTTCTTTGGTCCGATTGGCACCTGAGTCATGAAAGCCTCAGCATTAGCGAGGGCCTCTTGTAGAGCTTCTCTGGTTGGCTTTGATAGCCTGAGGAGCTCATAAAGAGTAATTCGGGCCGGTATATTGGCCAGTTGAGCCAAGACATCAAAGCGATAAGGTGCTGGGGATCCTTCCGCGACGTCTTTCGAGAGAACTTTGAAAAATCGAAGCTCTTTCTGTCTCTCCACGGGCTGCTTTGTGGAAGGTTTGGCTGACTCTGCAGCGGGTCTTGGAGGAGTTACCGCCATTTCGTCATACTTTTTCAAATATGACTGCCCTGAACGAGTTTCTGCCACAAGTTGACTGGGTTCTGCAGCCAGAACAATTGTTTCCTCTTCCGAATCAGTCAGCGAGGGAACATCAGTCTCCGCTTCTCGAGAAGAGGCGCATACCACATTACAGGATGAAGTCTTAGCTTTGCCTTTGGACTTCCTGCTGGTCACAGTGGTCCATTGCTGGCCATCCACAAGGTCGGGATGAACCCACATGACTTCTCCCTGAGGTGTGGAAACGGGTACCAGGCCCTTCTCCTGCTGTTGGTAAGGGTCTGTGTTGACCATTCTCAACTCTCCTCTTAGGATAGGGACTACTCCAGAGGGTGTTGGAGGTTGCCTTCCAAACTGGAGGAATGACGTCATATTGGCCGCCACCTTCTTCTGCTCTGGACGGAGTTTTAATACCTCCGCATCAATCAGGGCCTGAAGGATGTCCTTGAAGACATAACAGCTCTTGGTGGGGTGTCCCAACATCTTGTGATACATGCAGTAGTTGGGATTATCGGTTTTACCGACTTCTTCAGTGCGCCTAGCTTCAGGAAGCTTCAGTCGGTTGCTCTTGTTGAGTAGTTTGAAGAGCGAGTCGACATGTTCATCTTTGAAGGAATACTGCTTGTTAGCGCGTGGTTGGCTTGAAGAGCCACTTCCCTTGACCGGTTGAGGTTTGACAGGGGACTTGGTCTCTGCTGCCAAGTTATCCTTCCGTTTGGCTTGGAGGGATGTGTCTGGCGCACGCCTTGATGACCTCTCAGGTCTGGGTTTGTTTTCTTCTGCCTTGACCCGGGCGACGATCTCTTCAGCCTGTTCGCCTTGTTGGATTAACTGCTTCCAGGTACGGCTTTCGGCAACTCCTATTTGGGCGAGAAGTGAGGTTTGTAGATTATGACGGCATGTTTCCACTAGGGTAACCTGGGTCATACCGCTTGGACATCAGAGTGCTACGTTCCGAAATCTTTCTACGAAAGACTTAACAGACTCTCCCTTTCGCTGCTTGGTGGCTAAAAGGGTAGGCATGTTGACCTCCGAGTCATCTTCAAAGAAGCGCGTTAAGAAGAGCTTCTCCAAATTGCCCCAGTTCTTAATGGAGCCTTCCGGGAGCTTCATGAACCATTCAAAGGCAAGCCCTTTTAGGGTGCCGATGAACAAACGTGCCAGGATGGCATCGTTATCTACCACATTCCCTGTTTGAGACTTAAAGTAGTAGATATGTTGGTTCGGTGAACCTTTCCCATCAAACGCTTGGAGGGTCGGAGCCTTGAACTTGGGTGGGTACGGAACTAAGTCCCACTCGGTCGGATATGGCCAGATCAATCCTGCTTCTTGGAGGCCTTTCCGGTTGGTAAGGGCCTCAAGACGTTACTCCAACTGATTCATTCTTTTAGAATGAACCTTTCCTTGTTCTCGGTCGTCCTTTTCCTGTGACGAGGATTTAGACGAGCCAGAAGTAAGTTGCTCTTCTTCCTCTATGTGCACAGAAGATGAGCTTTCCCCCTCTTTTCGCTTGCCTTTAGACTTCTTAGAGGAGGCTTTGTTGGTTGACTTCCTCTTGTCTTCAAGCAACTGTGCGAGCATCTGCTTGAGGGAGTCGATAGATTCTTGCTGAACGCGAATCATCTCGAATTGTTCCTTCTGGACCTGGGCTTGCTGCTCCAAGCGCCTGGCGGTCTCCTCAGGAGTGCTGGTCATGTATATAAAGGCCTCTTTCTCCATAGAAGAATTTGAAGCCTGTGACTCTGCAATAGCGGAATGCGAGTCATTCACCTCAATGGCCCTGGCTAGAGCATTGTAGTCAATTATGGGGATTGCCCCGGTCCGGGTGCGAGTGTGTCGGTACACTCCTTCCGGTTCTGTGTCAGACTCATCATCGGAACTGATTGCAGGTTGTTTTTCCCTGCTGCTCCTGCTCGCCATGTTTGCAGTGAGCTCGGGATATTCAGTGTCAGAGAAGATTCTCCTCCTGTGGGAGCGACTTCTCTTAGCTGATCGGGGAATCAGGGTCAGCTGTCTAACTAGAGACTGCTGGTTTGCACCTGAACTGCAACGGCACTCAGAAAGCATCGTGATAAGCCGTTGGCAGCAACATGACGAAGTGATTTGATTAGCACTTCTTTTCTTTGTCAAATAATCCCTCAGATCCGTGGGAGGAGGATCAAAGAGATTAGCCTCGTGATGTCGAGGGCAGGAGGCATCCTTGCTCTGTACAGCTAGGACGCGGGGTTCAGAGACGCGATTCTCGCGTCGTGGCTTCAGAACGCGCGTCTGGCGTCTCTGCTGAGAAGAGACGCGACTATCGCGTTGTTGATTATTGCGTCGTGGCAGAAACGCTTGAGAGATGCAGGGCTGCTGGGCCGCACGCCTAGAGGTGTGTGCCTCTTGTACTCGCCGAGGTGCGCAAGTTTCGCCTTGGCGTCTAAGAAGTGGGGCTTCAGAGGGGCCAACTTGGCGAATCTCACGTTTGGGCTGCCAAACGCGGATTTCGCGTGCCGGGTGTGGTGCCGCAGAGACGCCGGTTTGAACCTTGCGTCTTGCCTCAGTTGGACGATCAATTGTTCCAACTCGCAGTTGACGCGCACGCTTCCTCTGTCGGCGTTCAGCATTCCGGTTGCGTCGTGGGGGTTGAGAGAAACCAACAACGACCTGGTGCTGAGGAAGAGGGTGGGCTGGCTGGACACCAGAGAACTTGACCACGCGGGCCTCCTGAGAGACGTTGGTGCGGGTGTCACGCATGGCGTGATTAGCCACAGCATTCCTCACAGCAGCTGCCTCTGAGAGAGGCTCAGAGCAGAGTTCGGGACAAGTCCCCGTAGAGACCCTGCGGTAGACGCGGGCCTTTGGGCTCTTGGAGCTGGAAGAGAGGAACTCTTCATACTTTGCCTGGTCGAATTCGACGACGAGCGATTCGACCGTTTTCCCCTTGTAGAGGACGTCACCTTGCGCCACAACCTGTTCGTCAGTAACGAAAGTAGTCCCCAGCGGAGTCGCCATCTCTTGTTTGACGCGAGAAATAATTAAAGCTCGGAACGTAAATTCTTTATTTGATAGTAAAGAATGTTACAACGGATCAATAATTCTTTTACAAGAGAGGGAAGATGTTGAGCCTTGAATCTCCCCTTTGTTTAGTGCTGGGTTCTTCAAGTGGCGATGGAAAGTGAATCTTATTTTCCGTTGACCGGGTGAACGTCGAGAACTTCTGGGGATCTTCTCTTTGGATGGTAAACAGAGTAACACAGCTCTGTCGACCGAAATCTCAAAGAGATTGTAGGCAAAGGTGGACTTGTACGCAGCAAGCCAACTGAAGAGTTAGACTCTCTTTCCTTCTCTGTGGAAGCTCTCAAGTCAAGCTCTTTTCTGATCTCTCTAAAAAAAATCCGACCTTCCTACCCCTTTTCCATAGCAGCGGGGCTATTTATAGAGGTTTCAGGGGCGTACGTGCCTCCTAAAATCACTCCATAATGGGGGTTAACTTTTCCCGTTATGTGGGCCGTGATTGACCCTATAACCGGGACGGTTACAACTGAGACGCGGGTGTCGACCCATGCGCCTTGGAGCTGCTGAGACGCGGGTTTCAGCCCACGCGCCTTGGTGCGGCAGTGCTGACTGAGACGCGGGTTTCGACCCTCGCGTCTTGATGCTGCTGAGACGCGGGTTTCGGCCCACGCGCCTTGGTGCGGCAGTGCTGACTGAGACGCGGGTTTTGGCCCTCGCGCCTTGGTGCTGCTGAGACGCGGGTTTCGACCCACGCGCCTTGGTGTGCAGTGCTGACTGAGATTAGCCCTGCGTCTGGAGTTTGAGACTCTGCTTTTGCTGACTTGTCTTTAATGATTTTTAGACAGCCTACAAACATGCCTATCAGGCGATGTCAAAATAGAACTAGCCGTTAGTAAACCTCAGAGAGGTTAAGCTTGGAGGCTGAGTATGTACCTGCAGGAGATATTAGTACCAACAACACTCATGCATATATGATTAGCAAGAAAGAGAACCGACAAGCGAGAAAGAAAGTAAGCAATCTCCAAGCGAAGCTAAGCAGGCTGGAGCGAAGTTAATGTATAACACTAAATGCTATCACACTCAGCGTGGTTACCGCTCACAGCACAGCTAAACACACGTGGCGCAGTATGCGCATAAAATACCATACTACTGCTCACGACGAACCCACGCTCACGGAGTAACTACGCTCGAACGGAGTTCGATAAGGTGTTGACGTTAGGTCCGCCTACCAGGCGTAGCTTGTAAAAAGTTCAGAAGACTTTAATAAATCTCGGAGAGGTTAAGCCCGGAGGCTGAGCAACACAGGGATGTAGCTAAACCGTACCTGAAGAGGTTACACAATTAAGCTCGGCTCGCAGACACACGGTGTAGCTAGTAAAACCCAGAGAGTTCAAGCAAAGCGAAAATATAGTAAGCCGCGCTAATGAGGCTATGCAATTAAGCTCGGCTCGCAGCCACATAGCTTAGCTATGCCTCCGGCGAAGCTAGAAAACTCAGAGAGTTTAAGCCCGAAGGCTGTGCTTGAAGGCAAGAGTACCTGCAGAAGTGTTAGTATTATCACACGCACATAATAAGGCAGTAGGAAACAACATCACATGCATGACATATGTACAAGAAGTAAACTACCCTAGTACAAACATTCATCACAGGCATATACATACACAATCTGGCCACTCGGTCACATACAAATACAAGGGCCCAGCCTAATACAAATTATGAATACAAGCTCAAATACAGAACAAAATACATGTCGACCCGACGAAGCGGGAAAACCAAAATAAGGCGAGGACACTCGCCTAAATCTCTAAAAATACTGTGAAATCCGGAATTCCATAGACTCGCGCACACGCCATAATATATATTAAAATATATATATATTTTTAGAGAGAGAAGGAGAATAAGAGAGAGGAGAGAGAGAAGAGAGAGGAGAGTTGAGAGAGAAAGAGAGAGAAAAAAAAGCCTAGAGAGATCTAGAAAGAGAGAGCTAAAGAGAGAATTATCTAGAGAGAGAAAGAGGAAGCAAGAGAGAGAAAAACTAGAGAGAGAAAGAGAGAGCTAGAGAGAGAAATATCTAGAGAGAAAGTGAAAGCTAGAGAGAAAAAAGAAACGATAAAGAGAGAGAGACGGTAGAGAGAGATACAATAGAGAGAGGGATAGTAGAGAGAGATACAATAGAGAGAGAGGAGGGAAAAGGAGGGGGCTGTTGCCCCCTACTGCCCACGCAGACAGGGCAAGAGGCCCTGGCTGTTGCTTCTTGGCCGCGGCTGTGCGGCCAGGTGGTGTAGGAAGGAGCGACGTCGGCCAGCGTCGGAGGCCTGGGGTGGCCACTGGCCACCCCAAGAAGGAGGGAGGAGGAGGTTAAGGGTGGAGTTTGTGATTTAAAAGGAGGAGAAGAAGATGAAGATGGTAGGGAAGTTGATGGTGTTGGAGATGGAGGAGAGGGAAGAAGTTGGGGGAGGAGATGGCCTGAGTGACCGTCGGCCATGGGTGGCACCGGAGGAGGTGGTGGTGCTGGGAATGGGGATTGGGTTCAGTTGTTAGAGAAGATGAGAGATATAGAGAGAGGTGAAATTTGGGGGTGGAGGAGGGAGAGAAAGGGATGGAGAGCGAGATTTGAGAGAGAATTTGAGGGTTAAGAAGAGAGAATTTGGAAGGAAAAAGGAAGGAGGAGGAGGGCTCTGCATCGCGCCAGGGAAAAAGAAAAAAATGAAAAGAAAAAGAAAGAAAAGGAAAAGAAAAGGAGGAGAGAGAGAAGGAAAAAGGAAAAGAAAAAGAAAAGAAAAAGAAAGAGAGAGATTGAAAGGGAGTGATGGATGGGAGGAGCAATTAATGAAGGGTGTAGGTCAACAGGTGGAGGTGGGAGAAAGAGAAAGAAAAAGAAAGAAAGAAAGAAAGAAAGAAATGGAAAGATTTCAAAAAATAATAATATTATAATAATATCGGGAAATATCGACTGTTCTAGAAAAATCCTCAAAATACTCAGAGATAGAAAATATCATCCAGAGAAATAATATGAAATTAAGTTTTAGAAATGAATTCTCATTTTCAAAATAAAAATTCTGAAATCTACTAGTGATATTGGTCGGCACAAAATCCGGCTGAGTTCCGATAAATTCAGAAAATTCACCAAAAATATATTAAAATAAAAAATATGATTTGAAGAGATAACGTGAAAGTGGATTTTAGAAATTTGACTCCATTTGTAAATTAAAAATCTTAAAATCGACCAGCTATACTAGTCGACACCAAAACCGGTCGAACTTTGATAAATTCAGAAATATCAGAAAATGCATTAAAGTAGAAAATATGATTTTAAGAAGCAATATGAAAGAGGAATCCAAAAATTTAACTTTGATTGTAGATTAAAAATTCTGGATCAACTAGTGATATGGTCGACACCGATTTTGAAGATTTTATAAATTAAATCGGAAAAATTTCAGAAAATCATGAAAAATCTAAAATATTGAAAAATAATATTTAAACTAAAATCAATCAAATCTGACTATCAAAAAAACCAAATCGAACAGTAACTAGGATGGGTCCCCGATTCAGACTAGGGCTGATTCCGAATTCACGAATTCGGATCCAATGCAAAACGATCACATAAATATTCATAAAACAAAAATAATTACGAGAAGTAAATTGAAAAATATGATCGAAAAATCAGAATATACAACTAAGTACGTATTTCAGGAGTGGGGTGTTACACCATTACCAAGCATCTTCGCATTACCCGACATGTGTCATTCTTTGAAAAAGCTCCTTACTATCATTCTTCTTCCAAAGAGAATCTCTCATTTCTTCACACCAGCACTTCTGTGGAGTCTTCTACTCATATTGTTCCTCTATACACCTTCTCCATCCACTTATACACCAACTGTCTCACCAATTCCTTAACTTATTGAGTTTTTTTCTTCATCTATAAATGATACTACTGCTGATACACCGCTTATGCCTGCTCCAACTTTGCTGGTGATCAACCTCTTTCTCGTAGAAATCCTCCATGCAACCGTCGCCCTTCTGCTTGGTATTATACTTCAACTACCACATATTCTCCTGAGTTTTCAGCATTTGTCTCTTCAATTAATTTTCTACAGGAACCTAAGTCATATTCTGAGGCTGTCAAAAACATGCAATGAATGAGGAACTAGCAGCGTTCCAACGCACCCACACTTGGGATCTTGTTCCCATGCCACTGGCACAAATCCTATAAGTTGCAATTGGATATATAAAATCAAGACCAAATCTGATGGTTCTATTGAACGGTACAAGGCTCGTCTCATTGCTAGGGGATTCACACAATAGTATAGTATTAACCATGAGGAGACATTTGCTCCTGTAGCCAAAATGACATTTATTCGCACTCTTATTGCGCTTGCTGCTGCTCGACGGTGGCCACTCTATCAGATTGATGTTAAAAACACCTTTCTAAATGGTGATCTCTCTGAGGTTGTTTATATGCAGCCTCCTCTTGGTGTTTCTGCTCCTCCTGGACATGTATGCAGACTTTGACGAGCTTTTTATGGTCTAAAACAGTGCCCCGCGCTTGGTATGAGTGCTTTCGACAGTCTTTCCTATCTGCTAGTTACACACAAAGTATGGCTGATTATGTAATATTTCAGCGCTCTATTCCCTATGGTATTGTGCTTCTCATCTTATATGTTGATGACATGATTATTACCAGAAGTGATCTTATCGCTATTGTATCTCTAAAGCGGCATCTTCAATCTGAGTTTGAAATGAAAGAATTGAGTTTTCTCCGCTATTTGCTTGGTATAAAGGTTGCCTACTCCTCTCGTGGCTATCTTCTATCTCAGCAAAAGACATTGTTGATCTTCTTGAGCATGCCATCCTGACTGATCCTGGTACTCCTACCTCCTCTCCTGTTTCCACACCTATGGAGCTTCATCTCAAACTCAGACGTGATGGTACTCCATTATTGCAGCCTACACGATACCAAGAACTGGTGGGATCTCTTATATATCTTTCTGCTCCTCGAACAGATATTTCTCAGGTAGTTCATATCCTTAGTCAGTTTGTCAGTGCTCCTACATCAGTTCTTTATGCGACATTATTTCTTGTGCTTCGTTATCTTCAAAGCACCATCTCTCGATCATTGCTATACATTTCTGATTTATCTCTTTCTCTACGAGCTTATTCTGACGTAGGATGGGCTGATGATCCGAACACAAGCCGCTCTACCACAGGCTTTTTGCATTTTTCTGGGTTTCTCTCTCATTTCTTCGAAGCACCATCTCTCGATCATTACTATACAGTTCTGATTCATCTCTTTCTCTACGAGCTTATTCTGATGTAGGATGGGCTGATGATCCGAACACACGCCGCTCTACCACAGGCTTTTGCATTTTTCTGGGTTCCTCTCTCATTTCTTGGCGTAGCAAGTGTCAGTAAGTTATGTCATCGTGCTATGGCTGAAACAATTTTAGAGCTTCGGTGGTTACATGACCTCCTGTGCGATATGGGTGTCTCTGTGGTTGCTCCTGTTCCCATGCATTGTAACAACAAGAGTGCCATTGCTATCGCCTCCAAATCTGTCTTTCATGATCGCACAAAACATATTGAGATCAACTGTCATATTACTCGTCAGGAATATGAAAAAGGCAGGATCACACTTCCCTATGTTCCTTTCGGAGCTCAGTTGGCTGATTTATTCGCCAAAGCACAGACCTCAACTACGTTTCTTGAGATTTTATTCAAACTCTCGGTATTTGATCTACCATGAGTTTGAGAGGGGTGTTAGATACCCTTATCTAACTTGTGATATATTGTATCTATACATGTATATAGACATGTGATATATTGTATTAGATATATATACTTTCATATAAACATGTGATGCATTGTATCTAAACATGTATACTTTCCTTATCTCACTCTCCACTTGTATATATATAGATGTAATCCCTTGGTGAATGATATACAAAAATTACCCTCTCTAAATTATCATTCTTGTGTCCTATTAGTTACAAGGAAGGTATGATAACAAGATTTGTTATAGGAATTCAGATTAATTTCCAAGGCACAAAATAACCCAAAATGTCCAATTGGGTCACCGACCTCCTTCCTCCCGCTTTGGCCCCTTTCCACCCTTTCTCTTCTCTTTCCCTTTCTTCCTTCTCTTCTTTTTCCTCCATATAAAACAGAAGTTATCTTTATATGGTTGGTGAGCTAGACCTAAAGAGCCTCTATTTATTGGTCAGGCGAAGGTGGGAAGGAAAAAACTTGTTATTTTAGGCTAACCATATAGTTTGTTGCAAAAATTTATTATCTTCTTTAACAACTCAAAGGGTCATGTCACATACATATATTTGATTTGAACAATTTGCAAATATAGCCCATCTACTAATTTTCAAATTATATCCAAAATCACACAAATGTAACACAATGTTAAGGAGGTGAACTCATACTTTTTCAGTTAGAATTTTCACTCTAACTAACAAACATTTAGATCAAGTTTAACAGTCGATTTTTGGACTTTTTTTATCTGATGAAGTCTGGTGCTTCGTAGTCGATCTCATCTTAATTAATATAATCAGAGAAAAATAATGACAAAAAAACATGTAGGGAGAGAGAGGAGATGAAAGCTTGATGAAGCTTGTGGAATCCAACTTAGATTCGGACTTCATTTTTGAAAAGGAGTCGGATACAATTGGAGTTTCCTAACAGGTGAATTATTTCTCCTTTTAGGATTTGGATTCTTTTTAGAATTTGGATTCCTTTTAGGATTTGAACTCCTTTCCTGTTTGGGGTCAAATCTAATTGGGGTTTTCTTAAATCCAGGGACTCTGTGGCTATAAATAAGGGCTAGAGCCCTCATGTATTGTATCCCTGAAAATCCCTAAGAATTCCCTCAAGTTTTCCTCTTGTATTAGTTTGTATTGATTGTTGAATCAATAAAATCTCTCTTTCGCTTGTCCCGAGGACGTAGGCACGTTGCCGAACCTCGTTAAATATTGTGTTGATTGCTTTTCTCTGTTGTTCTCTGTTCTTGTCGTGTTGGGTTTGTTTCCAGCTACATCAGTCTCCGCCTGGTTTGTGGATTGCTCAGAGAGGTGGTTGTCCTACGCACAATAATTGGTATCACAGCATCCCAGGTTAGTGTGGGATTGTATGTTGATTCCAAGGGCATCAGTTGCTGTTTAGCGGAGATTGTGTGTCGATCTCTGAGCGGCGTTGGGACTGTTTGTGGGATCGTGTGTCGATCTCAAAACAACGTGTAGATTGCTTGAGGAATCAATTTGGAGGAGTAGATTGCTTCAGAAACTCTTTTAAGGTTTCGCGTGGAGGTAAAGATCCTATCTTTATCTAGTTTGTTTTATCTAACTCCGTTTGTTTCCGCATTGCTTTGAGGAATCAGTTGAGAAGATGGCTGGAGAAGGTACATCATCTGAAAAATTCATGAATCCACATCAACTGAGGATTGATGTGGTGAAGTTTAACGGCATGAACAACATCGGAATGTGGAGGTGTGAGGTGATGGATGCGCTAACGACATCAAACCTCGAAGACACTCTACGGTTGGAGAAGAAGCGCGCATCAACAACGGAAGAAGATTGAGACAAGATGAACCGTACGGCGTGTGGCTTGATCAGGTCTTGTTTGACTCAAGACATCAAGTATCATGTGTTGCATGAGACATCTGCGAGGCAGCTATGGGAGATCCTGGAGAAGAAGTATCTGACGAAAAGCATAGAATCGCGGTTGCAGTTGAAGAGTAAGCTTTATAGTTTTCAGATGTAAAGAGGATGCTCCATTAATGAATACTTGAATCGCTATACGAGACTTCTTACAGATCTAGTTAATGTGGATGTGGAGACCAATGAAGAGGATAAGGCAGTAATCCTATTAAATTCTCTTCCTAGGGAAGAGTATGAGACCTTTACTCTTACTTGATCAATGGAAGAAAATTCCTTAAATACAGTGAGGTGTCTGCTGCTCTTGTGAGTTATAAAGTAAGGAGACATGACCGACTGTCTTCTTCGGGGAACACAACAGCAGAGGCATTGACGGTAAGAGGCAGGAGTTCCAATAGGAAGGGAAGAGATGATCAGGGAAGATCAAAATCCAGATTAGGCTTCAGAGATCTGAAGAGGAATCAGTGCGCCTTGTGCAAGGAGTTAGGGCACTGGAAAGTTGATTGCCCGATGGCCAAAGGTAAGAAGATGAAGTCAAAGACCGAGGCGAATCTCGTACAGGCAGATGGATCAGATTCAGACTCATCGGTATTCTCTTTCTCTATTACTACTCCCACTTTTGATTACTCAGATAATGTTCAGTGGATCTTGGATACTGGAGCCACCTATCATGTGTGCCCGAACAAGGTCTGATTTTCTAGCTTTGAGAAGCTAGATGGATGTTACACGGTCATGGGTGATGATCATCCGTGTAATATAGAAGGGATGGGTACAGTCCGTATCAAGATGAAAGATGGGATAGTATGAGAATTGAAGAAGGTGAGATATGTAGCTCAACTCAAAAGGAATCTTATCTCTGTTGGTGCTTTGGAAGCATTGGGCCTTGTGGTATCTATACGAGATGGTGTTCTCAAGATGACAAAAGGCTCAATGGTGGTTATGAAGGGCGTCCGCCGGGGAAATCTCTACTACTTGAAGGGTAGTACGGTTATAGGTCAGGTGGAGACTTCTAGTTCTTCAGATGATGGTTGCACAAAGGTCTGGCAGGTGAAGGTCAGACAAGGAGGTGAAAGGTCTTTGCAAGTTCCTGCAAAGAAGGGATCATTGGAAGGTGCTGCTACCTGCAACTTGGAGGGTGAACACAGCATTCTGGACAAGAAGAAGGTGAAAAAGGTTCGGTGCTTGTTGTCTAATGCAAGATTAGACAAATCGTTTTAGGCTGAGGCGATTGTGTATGCTAGCCATGTCATAAATGGATCGACTGCGATAGGAGGTAAAACTCCATTAGAAATTTGGTCTGAAAAAGCTGCTCAAGATCATGGTTTGCTGCGGGAATTTGGAAGTCCGACCTACTTCAGTGCCAAAGATGGCAAGGTGAATCCGCGAGCAAAGAAGTTTGTGTTTTTGGGTGTCAACAGAAATATGAAAGGCTACAGGTTATGGGACCCCGAAAACAAGAAGATCGTGTCGAGTCAGCATGTTACATTTGATGAGACTTCAGTATTGAAGTCTACCGTCTCTCAGCAGGTGGAGAGGACAAAGACCAAGGAAGCATCGCAGAGGGTGGAGGTTGATGCTACTCCACCATCTCCAGTTGGTTCGGTTCAGTGAAGACTTCACCGGATGTGACACCGGGGGATCATGTAGCCAGGGTTGATGCTGAACAGGTTGAAGACATTGATGAGAATGCCAAATTGTTTGCAGCCATTGGAACCAAGGTAAAACCACGCACGTGGGTAAAAAAAGCATGAATCTCAAGCTTGTGTCCGCGACAAGCTCAAGTTGAAGGCCATTGTTCTCCATGATGGTCGTGAGGAGGTTCATATGACTCAGTCAGATAGGTTCGCTACTGAAGATTCAGGTACAAGTGCTTGAGCTTGATGGAGCTCATTTCAATGAACTACGGTTGGCTTGATCCTTTGGGCAAGGTACGTAGGTAGCCGTAAAGGCGCAGCCACATTTGGTGATGCAACTTGTATGAAGCTGTTTGGGTTCTCGAGAAGCTGATTGAGACTTCACGTAGAGGTGAAGAGTTGGACTTCACGTAGAGGTGAAGTGTTATGATCTCGATGAACAGTTGATCTTCTAGTGAGAAGATGATTAAGCTTGCATAGGTGGGGTGTGCATCCAGTTGTTGAAGCCGATGATGGCGTTCGGTGTGCTCTACTCAGACTTAGTTGGACCGTCAGCTGAAGACATGTAGACTGGATAGAGCCAGTCAGTTGGAGAGTCAGTGTTGACTCATGATGAGTTCTTCATGAGGTCATGTAGTTGCTGAGTAGGAGATACGTTCGGTGATCGGCATGTATGGAAGTTCTCCTAAGGTGAAGTGTAGGGAAGGCATATGTGGTGCATCCCAGGTGATAGCTGAGCTACAGGTTTCAAGTCAAGATCGTGTGTCGATTTCGTCGAGATCGTGTGTCGATTTCGTCCGGAGCGCTCAAGCAGAGATCGTGTGTCGATTTCACCGAGATCGTGTGTCGATTTCGCCAGGTGATAGACTGGATCGTTGGAGATCGGCTCAGATTTGAAAAATCTTCACCAAGGTGGAGAATTGTAGGGAGAGAGAGGAGATGAAAGTTTGATGAAACTTGTGGAATCCAACTTGGATTCGGACTTCGTTTTTGAAAAGGAGTCGGATACAATTGGAGTTTTCTAATAGGTGAATTGTTTCTCCTTTTAGGATTTGAATTCTTTTTAGGATTTGGATTCCTTTTAGGATTTGAACTCCTTTCCTGTTTGGGGTCAAATCTAATTGGGGTTTCCTTAAATTCAGGGACTCTGTGGCTATAAATAAGTGTTAGAGCCCTCATGTATTGTATCCCTGAAAATTCCTAAGAATTCCCTCAAGTTTCCCTCTTATATTAGTTTGTATTGATTGTTCAATCAATAAAATCTCTCTCTCCCTTACTCCGAGGACGTAGCCACGTTGCGAATCCTCGTTAAATATTGTGTTGATTGCTTTTCTCTATTGTTCGTTGTTCTTATCGTGTTGGTTGCTTCTCAGGCTGCATCAAGTCTCCGCCAGGTGGGCGGATTCCTCGAGGGTGGTTGTTGTCCCTGCGAGCACAACAAAACAAATATTTGATTTGAACCAGTCTCCAAACACAGCAAAAATGTGGTTTTCAGAATTTTCAAACCACACATGAAAAGCCAAAATCATTGAACAGAAAAAAAGAAAAGAAAAACCAACAGTCTCTCTTGAAGAGCATTGATTAAAAATACAAAGCAAGAAGCAAACACAGTATAACCACCCTTTACAAATCCAACACTTGGGCAAGAGTTGGAAACCTGAAGGAGACATCATTTTCTCTTATCCATCCATCAAACGCAAAGGGCCCCTTTTTGACTTTGGACCACCAAAACAAGCCCTCAAGAATTCCCTGATCCCTTCACCATTTACATTCTCAAAAGAATAACTAAAAACTCCCACTTTCACAAGGCATCACTTAAAAATTATAAAAAACCTACCCCAAACTTTATTAATTTTGATTTAAACTTTAATCTTCACCTCTCAAGGTCTAAACTCCTCATCCCTTTCCCCATATGCACAAAGCTCTCAGACTCATCAAGCTTCCTTTGAGCCTCAAAGTCTCCATCCTCCTCTTTGTCCAAAGCAACATACTCCTCACCATCACCCCATACCTCTTGCTCACTGTTCACAACCCAGTAAAAAACCTTGACAAAAGCCACTATCCCAGCCAAAAACAAACTGAACTCAATGTTCACCAAGGACCTGGACTTGGCCCTCTCAAGTGAACCCTGGTCCCTGCACCTCACAACCCTATGCCAATCCTCTAAATTCATGAAATTAACACCCTCTAGGAATCAGCCCCGGTGTCCACAGCGCGTACCCCATGACAATAAACCAAACACCCTGGAACGCAATGTTCGCGGACCTCACGAAGCTGATCAAGAAGCTTCTTGGTTCGAAACTCCAATAAGAGTGGTGGCCAAGGTGACGATCATGACGAGCTGCAGCAGCCAATGGCACTGGCCCCTAGACGCCCGTGCGGTCGGCAGAGTGGAGGTGGAGCATGAGGAGCTGCTGGCAGAACGCGAACGCGGCCACCACCTGCGTCAGGCCGGCCCTGAGGGAGGGGTCTTTCAAGCGGGCGCGGTCGAGGGCGAAGATGAGGCAGGTGAGGGGGAGATAGAGGAGTGCTCAAAGTTGCGGAGGTGGTAGGAGGCGATGGACCAGTCGTCATCTAAGGGTTGGTGGCGGGCGGGGCCGATGAAGAGCTCCATGGCGACGGAGCGGAGGCTGCCTGCTGGTGGTTTGCTGGGATGTCCCTGGGATTGTGTTGTGGGGTGTGGGGGTGGGGGGGGGGGGGGGGGGGGGGGGGGGGTCCGGGGGGTCGTAGTAGAGTTGAAAATGTTTGTTTGTTGTAACGTGCACCCATGATGATACACAGAGATAATATGGCACGTAAAAAAGAAATACTATGCCTGATGTACGCATCTGATACGGCACTACTTCATGAGAAAAACATATGTGCTGCATAGCTTTACATTCATTTAATTTGTAAGAATCATATTAATTGAGACAATCTGCACCGTTTACAAATGTTATTTGCAATATAGATTTACGTGAGTTTATATCTGATCTTTATGTAGATCTTAAAGGATCTAACTTGAATTCAACTTATTGCACTCTTCAGTATCGGGAGTGAGCATTAGTCATAAAGAGTGTCATGGAATTTATTAATTCTGGAAAGGACGTTGATCTACGTCAAGTTTTGATCTACATATTTTCTTTAAGGAGAATAACGTGCAATATATTTTGGTAAATTTGTACAATTCATTCTAAATGAGCTTCCTTGATCTGCAATCTCACTAATAATTTTTTTTTTGCACATGGAAAAATCAAAATAATATTGCCTTTAAAATTTGATGGGATGCTTCTTGAAGGCCGTCTGCCTATGAGCACTAGGGATGAGAATGGACTAGGCGGGGCTGAACCGGGCTGGGCCAAAGCTGACCCAAACTGTAATGAACGGGCTTTGGGTCACCCTGAACCTGAAGTGCATGCATTGGCCCGATCAAATACTGCCCATTTCAATTTGGCCCAGTCTATGTGCTTTTGAGCCCGCCCATTCATTATTATATATATAAAAAAGAACAGAACAAAAAACAAAAAATATTTTCACAATAAAACTAAACCCTAAACTTCCAAAATTCATTTGAAATTTCCATTCCAATCACTAACCAAAGCAAGAAAGTTCTCAAACAAACTCAAAATGTCCCAATCTCCCTTGATATGAACACACATGAAATGAAAAATAAATACTAATAACAAAAGGGAGTGAGATTTCTCCCCTAATTCTCGCATATTTAACTCTATGCTTTTCAATACAAAAATAGAATGCACAATCTTCTGTTTGCAACAAAATCAGCGTAAAACTAGCAACAAAATAGAATAGAGTAATTAACTACAAAAATATTAGTTCTTCTTCATTGCCTCAGGTACCTGATCGTGGCTCTAAACTACACTAATATCCGACTAATTTTCCAATAAGAAGAAAGAGAGAGAGATATTTACAAGATTCCTTTCTCACCTTTTCTTTCTTGCGGGTTGTTCCTCTCACAATCACGAGCACCTCCCCCTGTAACCTGCATTCCTGAACAGTGCTTGCTTTATGTCTTCAGGGCTCATCCCTCCACCTCTCTGGTCCAAGTCCTACAGGCAACAATTAATATAAACAATAATTTCATTGATTTCCCCCCCCAACAAATCAAAAACACAAAATGAATGAATGAATCGAATCCTTCTTCAAGTCAGAACAAGAAGCCTGCATTCCAAAATCATTGAAGCAACTCACAACACACCGCTGAATCTCAAACCACACACTCCAGAGTGCTGATCGTCGACAGCAGAAGCCCAGGCTTCACGGCGCAGCAGATCTCTATCCTTGTGTCCCCTTCTCTCCTCTCCACAACAAAAGAAGGGAAGAAGAAGAAACCTTAGCAACAGCCGAAACCCACCGTCAGCGTGGGTTTTGATTGAAACCCAGCTGGTGATTAGGGTTGATGAGGGTGAGTATTTGAGGCAGTGACTGTTAGATATTAAAATACTCAAAGAAATTTCATGATAACAAAATTATCTATTATGGATCTAGAATCTATATACATCCCAAGAATAAATACATAAATAAATACATACCTGAAGCCATATCAAGAGGATGATGAAGAACAATTGTTAATGATCTCAGTCTCTTTCCTTTGATTCTTGCAAACCCTAATCTGTAAACTCTTTCTTCTCTCTGTCTCCTTTTCTTTGCACAAACCCCACAAACTGTAAAGTGATGGATTCCTTAAAAAGGGGGTTATTTTCTTTTCAAGAGGAGAGAAGAGGCTCTACATTTGCAAATAACCCCATGAGATAAAACCACCCCCTTTATATCTCATATGATTATAAACTTATATAAATGTAACCATTATATTTGGGCATACATTAAATATCAGTTAGCCATAATTATGGAATCCAATTAATTAACAAAAGGTTAGTGGGCCACTTAATATGAGACTAACATTCTCCCACTTGGACCACTAGCCGATTATAGTACAACTTTAGAAAACAAATGAAAAAGACTCATTTTAAAAACATTTGACTCTATTGGATTCTATACTGAAAAACTTTGACACGTGATCACGAATTTTAAAATAATAACTGATAGGCCCAAATAATGAGATACTGTAATACTGCAATTAGTTTGGACCACCAATGTGAGTCATAGCGGTTATACAACATCTATGTCATACTCCCTTCTACGTACCACAACATTGATAACCCTCACTAATAGAGTCTATAACCAAAACGACCCCTGTAATTTGTCTTGTCAAGACTTTTCCTGTTTAACAAACATCCATACATAATATGTGCACACATAATTAGATAACAGGAAATATAGAAACAGACTTTCATTGCGCAATAGTGTCAATTACATAAGCACCAAAACATACATTACAGATTACTCCAAAGACCCATTCTAATAACATGTTCTTTGAATGTCTTTGGAGGTAATACCTTGGTCAATGGATCAGCAACCATTAGAGTGGTACTTATATTCTCAATTGACACTCGTTGTTTCTCAACTCTTTCTCTAACGACTAAGTACTTAAGTTCCATGTGTCTGGAACCACTAGAGTACTTACCATTCTTAGAGAAGAAAACGGCTGTTGTATTATCACAAAATATCTTCAGCGGCCTGGCAATAGAATCAACTACACCAAGTGCTGAGATGAAATTGCGTAACCATAATGCATGATTCGTGGCCTCGAAACATGCTATGAACTCAGCCTCCATCGTGGATGAAGCAGTGATAGACTGCTTTACAATCTTCCACGAGATTGCCCCATCTGCTAGCATGAATATAAAGCCTGAGGCAGACTTTCTGCTATCTGGGCAACCAGCAAAATCTGAGTCCGAATAACCGATCACTTCCAACTGATCAGATCTCCTATATGTGAGCATATGATCCTTCGTCCCTTGAAGATACCGCATCACTTTCTTTGCCAATTTCCAATGCTCTATCCCTGAATTACTCTGGTATCTTCCTAACATTCCAACAGCAAAACTGATATCTGACTGGTACAAGTATGTGCATACATCAAGCTCCCAACTGCTGACGCATACGGAACTTTCTGCATTTGTTCCTTTTCTAAGTCATTTCTTGGACACTGACTCCCACTTAATTTGTCACCCTTCATGATGGGTGCACAACTGGCTGAGCAAAGTTCCATGTGAAATCTTTCCAAGACTCGATTGATATAACCTTTCTGAGACAGTCCTAACAATCTTCGAGATCTATCCCTGAAGATCTCTATGCCAACGACATAAGCTGCCTCACCCATATCAACCATCTTAAAGTTCTTGGTAAGATAGTCTTTGGTTTCATACAGTAAACCAACATCACTACTGGCTAACAAAATATCATCCACATACAGAACCAAAAAGATAAACTTGCTCCCACTGATCTTCAGATATATACACTGATCAACAGTGTTCTCTTTAAATCCGAATGAGGTAATGGTATCATTAAACGTTATATACCATTGCCTGGAAGCTTGTTTTAGTCCGTATATGGATTTCTTTAATTTGCAAGCCAAGTGTTCTTTTCCTTTCTTTGCGAACCTTCAGGTTGCTCCATGTAAATTTCCTCATCCAAATTTCCTTTCAGAAAAGCTGTTTCACATCCATTTGATGTAACTCTAAGTCATAATGAGCTACAAGGGCCATGATGATTCTAAAAGAATCCTTCTTTGATACTGGAGAGAAGGTTTCTTTATAATCAATGCCTTCTTTCTGAGTGAAACCTTTAGCCACAAGTCTGGCTTTATATCGTTCGATATTGCCTTTGGAGTCGCGCTTGGTCTTAAAGACCCATTTACACCCGACTTTCTTACAGTTACTAGGCAATTCGACGAGATCCCAGACTTTGTTTTGGTCCATAGATTTCAACTCATCATTCATAGCATCAATCCATTTGCTAGAATCATTACTTTCAATGGCTTGTGAAAATGAAACTGGATCTTTATTAATCCCAATATCGAAATCAGATTCCTGTAGATACACCACATAATCATCTGAAATGGCAGATCTTCTTTCCTTTGAGATCTCCTCAAAGCTGCCGGTTGTGGTGGTTCTACAACATTTTCAATGGCGATATCCTCATGAAGTGGTGAACCATTATCATTATGTTGTTCAGGTGACTCAGCTTGATGATCAAGCTGAGGGACAACAATTTCTCTTGAATGAAAGGGTATTGGGATATTTACCCTTATCACTTCAAGATCCACTTTTCTTGGTTCATCACTCCCACTAATTTCGCCATTCTCAAGGAATCTGGCATTACCAGTTTCAACAATTCTGGTACTATGGTTAGGACAATAGAATTTGTACCCTTTAGACTTATCTGGATAACCAATGAAATATCCAGATATTGTTCTGGAGTCTAATTTCTTTTCTTGTGGATTATATATTCTAGCCTCTGCTGGACAACCACAAACATGTAAATGTCTTAAACTAGGTTTCCTACCAGTCCACAACTCGAAAGGAGTTGTTGAGACTGCCTTACTAGGAACCCTGTTCAAGATATACATAGTAGTCTTTAAGGTTTCATTCCACAATGAATTAGGTACATTAGAGAAGCTCATCATGCTCCTAACCATATCCATAAGTGTCCGGTTTCGCCTTTCAGCAACTCCATTCTGCTGAGGCGTACCTGGCATTGTGTATTGAGCACAAATGCCATGCTTTTTTAGAAATTTGGCAAATGGGCCAGGATTCTGTCCTGACTCATCGTATCTTCCATAATACTCACCACCTCGGTCTGATCTCATGATTTTAACTTTTCTATCTAATTGTCTCTCGACTTCTGTAATGAACACCTCAAGGATGTCAACAGCCTGAGACTTTTCATGAATTAGATATACATAACCATAACGAGACAGATCGTCTATAAAGGTGATAAAGTATCTCTCTCCTGTAAAACATGGAATAGAGAGCGGTCCGCAAATATCTGTATGAATAATCTCAAGAAGCTCTTTGCTTCTTGTGGCACCTTTCTTGGTGTGTTTGGTTTGCTTTCCTTTATGCAATCCACACACACACCAAAATCAGTGAAGTCTAGGTTATCCAAAATCCTATTCTTCACTAATCTTTCAATTCTATCCCTGGAGATATGCCCCAGTCGTCTATGCCACAAGATAGAAGATTTTCATCAATTAAGCCACGTTTTGAACCAACATTTGAATGCAGGGTTAAAAGAGATTGTGCAAACTCATAATTCAAGGAAATTTTATATAAACCATCACATAAAATTCCATGTCCAACTGAAATTGAATTAAATATCAAATTGAGTTTCCACAACTAAATAAAACTGAATATCCAACAACATCTAATTTGGATAAAGACATTAAATTCCTAGAAATCGAAGGTACATAAAAAGTGTCTACAAGATCCATCTGATGACCCGTGTCTAAGAGTAGTCGATAAGTTCCAACATACTCGACCTCCACTTTGAGACGGTCCCCATAAAGACAAATCTTTCACTTTCTTTCGGTTTCCTGGTTGTAAGGAATCCCTGCATTGAATTAGTTATGTGAGTTGTGGCTCCAGAGTCAATCCATCAAGTATTAGAAGGAACTTCAGCAAGATTTGATTCATAACATACAAAAGAAAGATTCATACCTTTCTTTTCGAACCAAGCCTTTCTCTTGTTGCAATCCTTCTTCACATGTCCTTTTCTGCCACAAAAAGTAGCATTTGACAGTGAAGTCTTTCCATGACCCTGGCTACTTCCCCAGTTCATTTCTTTTTTTGGTGGAAACCTCTTACCTCTTCCATACTTTCCCTTCTTGTGTATAGCTCCTTGAGTTACTGCTAACACCGAGTGATGTCCTTCTTGTCTCAGTCTCATTTCCTCTTGAATACACATATTAGTCAGCTCATTCAAATTCCACTTATCCTTATGAGTATTATAGTGAATCTTGAATGGTCCGAATTGAGGAGGAAGTGAGTTGAGGATGAACTGTACCAAGAAGGATTCATCTACTTTCATTCCCAGTGTTCCTAACTTTGCAGCTTTATCAGTCATATTGAGGATATGTTGTTGGACTCCTCTACTTCCATCATATTTCATGGTAGTTAACTCAACCATAAGTGTACCAGCTAATGACTTATCAGCAGATTTAAACCGGTCTTTTACAGCAGTTAAAAGTTCTGAAGCGTTAGCAGTCTGAAGGAGTGAAGTTTTGATGTTGTTGGCAATGGTCATCTTAATGAACATGAGACTGAGTCTGTTCGACCTTTCCCAGGCTTTAGCATGACTAACCTGATCTGCTGTACTTTCAACAGTGATTTCCTCAGGTTTCTCAACTAGAAGAGCCATGTCAAGATCCAGTATACCCAGTGTGAATTGGACATGTTCAAACCATTCAGAGAAGTTTGTACCATTCAGGGCTGGAATGCTAGATGCATGAGAGTGAAGGGAAGTGGGAACGTTCACTGAAACAAAATAGGACAATGCTCACATTAAGGCCTCGAATCAATACAAAAACATTAAATTTTATGAAGATGAATTATTGATATCACTTTGATTTCTCCTTTGGGCGAAACTTAAGCATATCCAGCATTCACTCTATAGGTGAGACCTTTTATCACCTATGTAGGTCTAATATAATTTATGCCACTTAGACAGTAAGTCATGTTACCTTTGGGTATCTAATTCTACACCACTAAGTTGCATAAATTACATTACCCTACCCGGTTCGTAATTATTTGAAAGAGACTTTCCTTTGGGCGAGTCCCAATCTCCTAACTAGAACCGCCACCGAGAATATTATTGACTTTAATGTCACCCTTATTGACAAATCTTTTATGTAGTTGTATATTCATAAGGCTTACTCATATAGGTCACTTTGGCAACTACTAAATCAATAAACCGTATGATATAAAACTAACCAATAATATTCTCTAACCTTTTATTTGAGTTATTCCATAATACTCCAATGTTAATACTTGACCAATATCAATCAATATTAACACCATAACATTAAATGTGTAACATACATTTATGATTGAATTTAAACAAACATTAGTTGACTGGTCAAGGTAAGCCAAGTCGACTAGGGCCAAGTCAAGTCGACTATAAAGGAATTTATAGTCGACTAGGGTCAAGTCAAGTCGACTATAAATTAAAGGTTAGTCGACTAAGGCAAAGCTAGTCGACTCCTGCAGGAAGGTTAGTCGACTGACAGAGAAACAGAGAACCACATAACTCTCGGGTCAACCTGTTAGTCGACTTGGGAAAGGGTTAGTCGACTATACTAGTTATTAGTCGACTAATCAAAATGTCAAGTCGACTAAACAGTAAAAACAGAGAGTCATTAATATTCTGGAAGGAGACCTAGTCGACTAGTGGTTCGGGCAAGTCGACTAACAGTCGACGAAACAGAACACTAATAACTGTTTATCGACTGAAGCCTTATCAATGGGAAAAAATTAGGGTTTGTAATTAAGCCAATAATTAATTCAGGTCCAAGTGATTACACAATTAGAGGAATAATAATAGAATTATTGAAGGAAATCTACTAAATCCTCTATTAAAACTTTTCTACAATTGAATGATCAAAAGTTTACAAACCTAATTTTTCCATCTTGAAACAATTAATCATGGTAAAACCTAAATTGTCCATAATCTTAATTCTGAGATACATGGATTCTAAACTAAGCTCTGATACCAAATGTTAGATATTAAAATACTCAAAGAAATTTCATGATAACAAAATCATCTATCATGGATCTAGAATCTATATACATCCCAAGAATAAATACATAAATAAATACATACCTGAAGCCATATCAAGAGGATGATGAAGAACAATTGTTAATGATCTCAGTCTCTTTCCTTTGATTCTTGCAAACCCTAATCTGTAAACCCTTTCTTCTCTCTGTCTCCTTTTCTTTGCACAAACCCACAAACTGTAAAGTGATGGATTCCTTAAAATGGGGGTTATTTTCTTTCAAGAGGAGAGAAGAGGGTCTACATTTGCAAATAACCCCATGAGATAAACCACCCATCATGGCCCTTTATATCTCATATGATTATAAACTATATAAATGTAACCATTATATTTGGGCATACATTAAATATCAGTTAGCCATAATTATGGAATCCAATTAATTAACAAAAGGTTAGTGGGCCACTTAATATGAGACTAACAGTGACGAGATCCTGCAGCGTCATTGGCAGTGAGAGCTCGCGGACGAGGGTGGCTGGATGGGGGAGATTTCGCCCTAAATGTTGAGGGGTTTTCGGGCTACGAGCAGCGCTCATATTTGATTCGAAATATTTCAGATCAAGTGAGCATTGCCCAATTGGGCATATATGTCATTTAGGCAGGATCCCAGTCTGAATTTTTCGAGTCAGCCCAATTAGATCGGGTAGCCCTGCACATTCTCACCCCTCGTGGCCAGGGTGGGGGGCTTAGCAGTTAGCACACCAGTTATATATATATATATATATATATATATCAGCTGACACAGGAGGTAACTCCCTCCTATGTTGTAACGCCCCGATCCCCAGGATACGGAGACGTTATGGCGACGTACATACGTGAGGTGAAAACACGCTCACGCGTACTTAAGCTCAGTACAGTACATAACCTCCATATAGACATGAGTCCAGCATGAAAGAAGTACAAGAATACCTGCAGAAAGAGGTCAGTGATCATAACAGATATGAAAATGGAGACAAATAAGATAAAAGAAATAAAGCACAAGATACCTAGAAATGGTCCCGATGGGGAAGCTCCGATGTGGCTCAAGGTACTCTCGGATACTACGGTACGCGATCTCTAAATCTGGCATGCAAACCCAGGGTCGTCAGAAAGCGACCTAGTGAGTGGTAAAAATGAAGGAGGCAGTAATATATACAATAGTAATACAAGCACGATAATAATATATAGTACATGAGGTTGGACTAGTGATGCCATATAATAAGGATATATAAACAGTAGAAATAGAGAAACATAAAAGCAGTGCAAATAAATAAACAGGTCGACTTTTAATACCATCTCTACCTAGCCGGTTATCATCTGGTCATATCTATAGTCGTGTCCAGTTTATGTAATAACTAATGTTGTCTAGTGGTGACGTAATAGACATGAACATGATAGTGGTGACGTGATAGAGGTGAACATGCAGATGAGCATATAACAATAAAATATATGCAATGCAGAACATGCATAGTATGTCACTACATACAGTGTAACATATACCAGGTAATGTAACAAAGTATACATGTGCATGAGTAGTAGGGCTCTAAAGAAAGTGTAACAGGAAACAGGAACAATAGCAATGTATACATGTCACATGATAGCAGATAAATGATCAGGAACAGTAACAAGTACAACTAACATGTAGTAGGCAGGTCATGTCAAAGTCATGTCATTTATACATAGTAGCGATCAGTACCACTGGTATTTTAATTACTCTCTTCCAGTGTCCCATACCACTGGCAGTTCATACTGGAGCCCACACTCCAGTCGAACCCATCCGGACATGGCCTACGGGTACCATTATCCAACGAGAGAGTAACCAAATAACAAGTGTTCCCGACGTCACTATCGTGTGTACTGTTTAATTATGTTATTTGGAAACTCATGGTCGAGGAGTTCTTATCGGGTGGGTGTATCCCGTGCATACCCGGACAACGGCCTTAAACAGACCCCTGGCTGCTGAGACCAGGGCCCAACCCGCTAGAGCTGTAACATGTAACGGGAATCTCAATGAGCTAAAATAATAACGGGATGCTCATGAGTAACAGACGGTAGCCAGCACTACCCCGTCCCCTGCAGTGGGACAAACAATGGATCCAAACATCCACCCGATATGATCTAGTCAACCGTCAAGTCTCCCCCATACCCAAGTTCTCTTTATGATATGATATGTCAAGTATACAATGTAACAAGAACCAATACAATATATGATATGGGTAACATGATAACTGGACCAGAGCTCTGTTGATAGCATAGAACAATATCACGGGAATCAGGAACAATATAACATGATCAGATAACAAGAACAATATACCGGGAAACGGGAACAATAGATGTGGGATCCCCACATATCGCATATCAACAGCTCTTATGTCCAGTATCGGGTACATCCATATCAGTAACGGGAACATGTATCCAGTAACGGGATTAGCAATATCAGTAACGGGAAACAAGCATATAACATGTATCCGATAACATGGAACAATAATACATGTAATTGAAATGGGGATCCATGTGACAAGAATAAAGAAATCATACATGCATGTGTAACAGTGATATGCCGAGAATCCATAACATGATGAGAATAATAATATGAAAGGTGATAGTCATATATGTATTGCAATAATCCGTGTAATCTATCTGTGTCATAACAGTGGTCCGTGTAGCATAGCATATCATGGCTAGTGAACTACCGTAGCCGTGTAAGGATGATACCAGTGCATGAAATAACGGTATCTAGCATGCATGTCTAGTAACAGTGTAGTGTCACCGAGTATCGTGGATCAGTATACATGTGACGATAGTTATCTAACTGTGAGCTACTACATGAAGTAATAGTATTCACTAATATGGTGACCTAGTGGTCCGTGGGTCAGTGGCGGTACAAGCATGAATCTGTGTCCGAGTTGTCTATGTCTGTATGTCTTGTTACTATGATTACCTCATCTCTATAACTAACCAATCAATCCGTTTACTAAATCAGGTTTTATTATGTCTTAATTGCAGGGATTACAATGATTTATCGATAATATGTTTTATTCTTAATTAGGCAGCCAACTAAGATATGAATCAGGATAAAATATAATTTATAAAAGGAAAACACTCACAAACTGGCTATAGGCCTGTAGCTCTCTTTCTGACGATCGCAACAGATCCAGAATCGTCCCAATCGGAGTTCGGATGCTCCCGATATCGCCTGAATACTAAAGCAGAACAAATAGGGTTAAATATGTAAATAAAAAGAATTCAAATGTAATTAATAATTGGTACAGGGGGTTTTCTGTAAATTTACCTTTATTGGGTTTCGGACGCGAGTTGGGCCCTTAACGGGTCGGGTTTGGATCCAATACCCAGACCCATCACTTGAATGAAATTGGTAATGGGTTAATGGGTGTATAGAGTTAACGGGTATTGGTTTCACTTAACCCAATGGGTTTAGGGGTTCGGGTTCTTACCCGAACCCACCCTTAAGAAGCAGCAGCAGCAGCACAACAGTGCTGCTGCTGCACAGGCCTTGGCCGGCCAGCCTCGCTGGCCGGCGGCGAGACATCCACCGCGGCGCCCCGGCCGCCGGCGGTGCAGCGGCGGCTCATTCCGCGGAAAGAGAGAAGGAGAGTGGGAGTGAGAGGAGAGTGAGAGAGAGAGGCCTGGACAATAAAAGAAGGAGGAGAAGAAGAATTGGAGAAGAAGAAGGGGAAGAAGAAAGAAAAGGGGGTGGCGGCGGTGGCGGCGGCCATGGCTGTGGCGCGGCGGCGGCGGCACCGGCCGGGGCACGGCGGCGGTGGCGCCGCCGGTCGGGGCGCGGGCATGATGCAGGTCCCCCCAGGCTGAGTAAGAGAGAGGGAAAGAGTTGGTTTTAGAGAGAGAGAGAGGGAGAGAAATTGAGAAATAGAGAGAGAAAGAGAGTGAGGAGAGAGAGGGAAGTTTTGTAATGAAGAGAGAGAGAGAGAGAGAGAGAGAGAGAGAGAAATTTAAGGGAAGAGAGAGGCGGTGGAGTTGGGTTAGGCGGTGGAAGAGAAGGATCCAGAGAAGGAAAAGAAAGGAAAGAAAAAGATAATAAAATATTTATTTAATATTATAATATTGGTCCAAAATTTGACTAGCTCCGAACGGTATCCAAAAATTACAAAAAATAGAGAATATTATCTTGAGACGTAATATGAAGACGGTTTGTCGAAACTCAATCCGGTTTGCACATTAAAAATCCAGAAGCTGTTGCCGATACGGGCGATACCAGTTTGGCCAGATTTTCAATAAATTCAGAAAAATCTCCAAAATACCGTAAGGTAGATAACATGATTCTAAGGCACATGGTGAAAGCCGATTCTAAAAATTCTACTCGTTTGTGAAATAAAAATCGGAAGACCAGTTATCGGTATCGGTCGACACCGACTACGGAGATTTTCCAAATAATCCAGAAAAATTCCAGAAAATCCTGAAAAATCTAGAATATTAGAAAATAATTTTAGAAACTGAAATCGGCTTAATCGGACTACCACGGAGGTCAAATCGATTTTTGTATATCGTATCACGTACTGATACTGAGATACGTACACCGGGGAGCAGGGGGTTACATATGTCGCACTCAAAAATCGTATTTTTCGAGTGAATTTTCAAGATCCGACCGCACATTATCATCTTCATATTCTAAGATATATACATATATAAAATCAAGTGATTTGAAATACGTTTACTCATTGATCTAATCGTTCCATTTTGTTCTATTGTTAAAAAACTGTTAATGTTTGAACCCAAAGAAAATGGAGTAAACAAACTTCAAATCACTTGATTTTTTATATGTGTATATCTTAGAATATGAAGATGATAATGTGCGGTCGGATCTTGAAAATTTACTCGAGAAATTGATTTTTGAGTGCGACATAGGAGGAGTTGCCTCCTGTGTCAGCTGATTTACATATATATATATATAGAGATAGACTTGTATCCTTTCAAAAGGATTTGATCCCCGATCCTTCCCACTCAAAATCAACCCTCCAACATTCGAATACAAGATCCACTCCGTTGAAGTTGATCTATAGTATTTCAAGTATCTATAAACCAAAAATCAAGTGTTTTAAATACTTTTTGCCCATCCATCAAGCGACGCAAAATGACGGCCGAAAGTAGTGAGTTGGTTAGATCTATGTCTTTAGACATACAAATTCTCGATCCGGCCATTTCATTATGATCTAAACATTTAAAAACCCCTATAAACTAATTTTTGTTAGATTTCAAATGTTCTACACCGTTAAACTAACCAACTCACTATTTAGGCCGTCCGTTTTTTCCCTACTTGATGGATGGGCAAAAAGTATTTAAAACACTTGATTTTTGGTTTATAGATACTTGAAATAGTATAGATCAACTTCAACGAGTGGATCTTGTATTCGAATGTTGGAGGGTTGATTTTGAGTGGGAAGGATCCGGGATCAAATCCTTTTGAAGGATACAAGTCTATATATATATATATATATATATATATATATATATATATATATATATATATATTATATATATATATAGATCAACTTCAACGGAGTGGATCTTGTATTCGAATTGTTGGAGGTTTGAATTTGAGTGGGAAGGATCCGGGATCAAATCCTTTTGAAAGGATACAAGTCTATCTCTATATAGACTTGTATCCTTTCAAAAGGATTTGATCCCGGATCCTTCCCACTCAAAATCAACCCTCCAACATTCGAATACAAGATCCACTCCGTTGAAGTTGATCTATACTATTTCAAGTATCTATAAACCAAAAATCAAGTGTTTTAATACTTTTTGCCCATCCATCAAGCGACGCAAAATGGACGGCCGAAGTAGTGAGTTGGTTAGATCTATGTCTTTAGACATACAATTCTCGATCCGGCCATTTCATTATGATCTAAACATTTAAAAACCCCTATAAACTAATTTTGTTAGATTTCAAATGTTCTACACCGTTAAACTAACCAACTCACTATTTAGGCCGTCCGTTTTTTCCCCTACTTGATGGATGGGCAAAAAGTATTTAAAACACTTGATTTTGGTTTACAGATACTTGAAATAGTATAGATCAACTTCAACGGAGTGGATCTTGTATTCGAATGTTGGTGGGTTGAATTTGAGTGGGAAGGATCCGGGATCAAATCCTTTTGAAAGGATACAAGTCTATCTCATATAATATATATATATATATATATATATATTATATAATATATATATATATATATATATATATATATAAGGGGTTACTGTACCTTAGCCTGCGGCTGAGATAGTTCTCAGCCGGCGGGACGTGGCTGAATATATGCCACACATCGGCCGCAGTGTGTTGGCGCCAAAAAAATCAAAAAAATCCCGCCTAAACAATCGTGAAACAAATTGACCAAAATACCCTTTTTTAATTCTAAACTGGAATAAAGTCATGAACAAATAAAATTTCAGTTGAATATATCTACAGTTATAAAATTCGTAATTTAATACATCCAAAAATATAATTAAAAAAATTGGATCAATATAATGTAAAATAAGCAGAAGCATTGAAAATTTAAAAAATATGCCATGGTCGCAGACTTAATACAATATAACAACTGCGACACAGTCGCAGTCACTAATCGCAGTTGCTAGCTTAATACAATATAACAACTGCGACACAGTCGCAGTCACTAATCGCAGTTGCTAGCTTAATACAATATAACAACTGCGACACAGTCGCAGTCACTAATCGCACTCATAGTATAACAAAACGTTTTTATGCGACTAATAAAATATAATTTCAATTTTATATGACAACTGCGACACAGTCGCAATCACTAGTCGCAGTCATTGTATAACAAAACTTCTTTATATAACGTCTGCGACCCTAGTCGCATCTATCGTACAACAATGCGACCACCTTTAGTACTGCGACCAAAGTCGCAATCTTCTTTCCCATGCCTTATGTAAAAGATTTTTAATATGCGACTAGGGTGGATTAGCCATGCGACCCTGAGATCAATTCGCGTATATCAAATCTTATAAAAATTACTATATTAATTACACTGAATTAAATGAAATAATTAATATTCTTTCTACCGTGATACAACAACAGTCTAGAAAAAAGAGATGCACTAATGTTAATCTCGAGAAAGGAAAGATGTGCACCATACGTAATCTAAAGATATAGGCAAACAATTCTATAAAAAGTTAATTTGTACTTCGGATTCTCCCGCAATAAATCTTCAATTAAATATTTATTTTTTTTATCACTTCTTACCATACTCAACCATCACCTCTAACAAATTATTACTATTCATGTTCTTCCACAAATATTCACCTTTATATAATGCTTGTTACTAATATATTATCTCATACCTAAAAACTATATTTTTGCTCTTCCTTTTCAATTTGATTTCAAAAAACTTCCAAAAAAAATTCATTCTTGAATCATGTCTTCCCCATCTTCTTCCTCTGAACACTTAGATTTCAACTTCAATCGTTCACCCACCGGTCCTTTGTCTTCAGAATATTCTAGTGAATCTGATACCAGTCTGGACTTCACTCCTTTTGACTATCTCACTACATCAAATAATGTATTAACTGATCCTCATATTCATGATGATAATGAAGTTTTCATGTGGGTTAGTGAAGAAGACATTATTCCTCTGCCACTTGACGGAGACATGCTTGATGAATGCATGTCCTCTAATGCTGTAGGCTCGCTTCTTATCAACGGGTCAGACGAAGAGCTTGATAGAGACGATCCATTCTGAGAGTTCATCGGTGGAAACAAAAAACCTCAAAAACAGCAAGATGATGAGGAAATAAGTGATGAAGAGGAAGAGCAGAAGAATGAAGACGATGAATCTGCTTATGATGGGGATAATGACGAGGATAGGATTTCCTGATCTTCTGATATTCAATTATATTTTGTCTTCTTTTAAAAGCTTTTAATTATATTTTTTTGTAATGTCTCTTTCTCACTATATTAACTTATAAGCTCTTTTAATTATATATCCAAACTGTGACTGTTGCTCTTAAACACTACGACCATAGTCGCAATCCTACTACTGATGCAATTATGGTCGCAGTTAATCATTTATCACTTCCCAATGCGACTATGGTTGCAATAATGTACTGTTTTGGAGTTCAAAGTAATTTAAAGTTATAGTGTATTAACTTTTAAACTGTTTTGGATAACTGAACAGTCACCTAGGAAGTATACACAATTTTTGGGAAAAGTTAGAAAATAAGTTTGGGAGATATTCACGTGGTTTGAGAGTTTAAACCCTTTGGAATTCCGGGATTAAAAATATATAAAGGGTCATCAGCAAAGGATTACAAACATACTAAATTATTTTTGCTCAAACACGTTACTCTCACTGTTCGGTCAATAGACTCAAAAAAATGTCTTCTCCACCGTCTTCACCGGAAAGAAGCAATCATCTAATGATGATTGGATGTATAGTTATGAAAATATGCCTCGCTATGGGTCAGAGGATGAGCTTGATACAGACGACCCGTTCTGGGAGTTCATTGATGAACCAAAATACAAACATGAAGAGGAAGAAAGCGAAGAGGAGAATGTCGCTGAAGAGGAGGAAAAGACGGAAAGCGATACAGAAGACGAAAGCATGACTCTTGACGACGAATCTGATTACGATGGTGATGACGAGGATTAGAAGTTTAAAAAAATTGTATTTGTATTTTTTTTTTAAATATATTAAATCTGTTTTCTAAAGTTAATTGTGTGAGTTACATTTTTTACTACCATGTCTTGGTTGAAATGCTGTACAATTGTTACAAACCTTCATTTTAAATATTTTACGCTAAACGAATATACTGCGACCATGGACGCAGTTAATAATTATATTACTTCACCCGTATAAATTTTAAAATGAAAGGATGCGACTTTGGTCGCAGTTGTTGGACGCATATTTAATAAAATAACTGCGACCTTGGTCGCAGTTGTTGGTCTTTGGTCTTAATCAACAACAACACTGCTACCTTGGTCGCAGTTGCTAACCGTAGTCTTAATAAAATACAATGCGATCTTGGTCGAAGTTGCTGGTTTTTGGACTTAATAAAATACACTGCGACCTTGGTCGCAGTTGCTGGTATTTGGACTTAATAAAATACACTGCGACCTTGGTCGCATTTGCTGGTTTTTGGACTTAATAAAATACACTGCGACCTTGGTCGCAGTCGCTGGTCTTTATTTTTAATCAACAACAACACTGCGACCTTGGTCGCAGTTGCTGGTCGCAGTCTTAAAAAAAAATAATCTGCGACCTTGGTCGCTGCTGCTGGTCTTTAGTCTTAATCAACAACAACACTTCGACGAGGTGACACGTCACCGCAGAAGTTGCTTAGTCGCAGTCTTGGTCGAAGTGTCGACCCTGATCGCACTTGTTTCTGTTTGCAATGTAGTCTTATGCGACCTTGGCGCAGTGTCGTCTCTGGTCCAAGTTGTTTTGTTTGCAATGCTTGACTGCGACCAACGTCGTAGTTTATTAAAAACAATATGATTTTTATTTATGTCGAGGCATTTATCTCCAGGCATGTGAAAATGATACAAAAACGCTCTCTTATACAATCAGATTGAGTGTTATAATACAGCAGTATAAAGAAGACTAAACATCAAAAGACACTCTCTTATACAATAAGATTGAGTGTTACAATACAGCAGTACAAAGAAGACTAAACATAAAAAAGACGCTCTCTTATACAAAAGATTGAGTGTTACAATACAGCAGTACAAAGAAGACTAAAACATCAAAAGAGCCCTTGTTGACTAAGAGCAGTGGTGTTATTGAGGTCTGGTGGCAGCAGAATCCTCCGATTCCACCTGACCCTCCAAAGTGGCGGGATACGATCCTTCGTTTATGAACATCTCTTCCACCAGAAGGTTATCCAGTGAGCATGAAATTTCTTCGATGTCACTTCTGGGGTAAGAGAGGGAAAGTGAGACCTCACAATGTATGCTACCCACAACTATATCCACCACATCCCCCGCCGCCATACCCACTCTGACCATCCGTTGCCAGCAAGCTTGACTGGTGCATCGAGTCCGAGGAGATCTTAGTGAGGGTTAAGTCCTCGTCAGGGAACATGACTTCTTCTCTTGTGAACGACGAGGACCATGACTTCTTCCCTTGTGGACGATGAGGTCTATGACTTCTTCCCTTGTGGACGAACATCGATTAAGTTCGTCCATAGGGTCATCTTCATCCATGGAGGCAGGCCCCTGTTAGAGACTCTGAAGAAGGCGGAAATTCTCAGAGCAATTGCTCTCGAAAGAAAACAGTCTAATTATGGGCTGTTAAAGGAGAGGGTTAGCCCTATTTATAGGCAGCCCATGTAACGCCCGATCCCGCGGGTACGGGGACGTTACTGCAACGTATATACGCAAGTCAGAGTACAGTACCTTATATACGCTAAGCATCAGTACAGGCAAGAATCAGAGTACGGAAGCAAGTGGTACATTATACATTCCAATACATGAGTCCAATAACAGAGTTATCACCAGAGGTGATCAATATTACAATAATATTACATCACCTGACAGGCGCAAATGCGTGAGTACAAGAGATGTACATATATGAACAGTACAAAAGGGTGCTCACGAGATAGCTGGAGATATCGCGAGCCAACCAGGAGGTGCAAGGATGGGACTGGAGCTACAACTGATCTGACAGCTCCACAGGAGTAAGCGTTGTCCTCAGCAAGAAGGATCCTCTAGCTCTCAGGCTCCAAGACCTGGACATGAGAATCCAGGGGAGTCAGATGAAACTCCCCAGGCGAGTAGTAATACAAAAGTCAAATGGCGAGTATGGGTAAGCACATGTGTATCTGTAAATCTGGATTATAAGCATGAAAGCCATTTTGTAAACATAAGCATGCTAGAACAAAAGGAAAGTAGTAGGTGACATCCATAGTATAACAAATTAAAAGTAAAGTAGATAGGGCAATACCAGTTATCTCCTAAGCTAATATAAAACCTATAAAACAGAATAAAAACCGATTACGAGTAAATCCAATTGTACAGGTCTAGGTTATGGCTTCATGAGATTAGTACCTCGAAGGAATAATCCAAACAAGGAAACCCTCATCTATATACCCTTACCTCATGTACCGTAACCTGAACGCGTACAGCTCGAGATCCAAAACAATGCGGTGGAACATATTAGGATTATTATTATGATTAGGCTGTCTAAGTTGTAGGTTTTAGTATGCGTCCCATTACATATACTTCTACTTACAACTTATAGAGCAAGTTATCTGGAAACTGATTAAAGTTCGATGAATCATGTTCTGGATGGGCCCCGTACATGCCCGGGACAACGGTTCAGGAGTATCGGTGCTGAGCCGGAACGTACCGCTAGGTACCGGGACTTATGGACGCCCGAACAGGAATAGAGTATCGCAGATCCCATAGAAATAGGTCTAGGGCGTGTGCATACCCGGCATGAAAATCAGGAGTAAGGGTGCCAGCACACCCCACGAATCCCTGGTGGCCGCCAGGTAATCCCTCAAGTATGTGGCCACGCGTGACTCGATAGTGCCACCATGAACATGATTAATCAGGGCCATCAGTTTCCCCAAACCGGATGCAAGTTGTCTATTATAATAATATATCAAGTAAACAGGACATGATCAGGAATTCAGGATTACATAACAGGAATCATGACAGGAGTCATAGCAGGAAATCAGGTTCAGACAGGAGGTGCTCCTACAGATTCAAGAGGTGGCCCCCACAGATTCAAGAGGTGGCCCCCACCACGAGTGTGATGTGGCACTTTATTCCGTGCGGCACTTTGTTCTGCAGAGATGGATTCTAGAGGTGGCCCCCACAGATTCAAGAGGTGGCCCCCACCACGAGTGTGATGTTGCACTTTGTTCCGTGTGGCACTTAGTTCCATTCAGGACTTGACGGGAACAGGTAGTACAACATGAGCAGGTGTCAGGTAGGAGTATACCAGACGCAGGAAATAGCAGACGCGGGGTTCGCATCGCAAGAATGGTAAACGCGGGAATAGTAGACGCGGGATAGCAGACGCGGGGTTCGCGTCGCAAGATGCCTCAGACGCGAGGTTTGCGTTCAAGTCAGGACGCAATGAAAGCGCGGACGCGGATAAAACTCTGCGTCACAGCAAAATGAATAGGACAAAGACGCGGGCATGGGATCCGCGTTAGGAAGCAAACAGAGAGAAGGGAAGGTGATATTTGTCTAGTGACAATTCATGAATAACAATATATGATACAAGTCCCGAGGATGAGATCCATGTTCAAGGAGTGATTAACCACAGCAAACAGTCCAGATTAGTCGACTAGGGAGATATGGTAGTCGACTAGGGAGGGAGTTAGTCGACTATAGAGGAGGATCAAGTCGACTAGTCAAGTCCGCGTCTAAGAGAACCGCGTTCTCAGAAGAAAGATAGTCGACTAGACGCGAGGGGCAAGTCGACTAAAGGAGCCTGCGTCACAAGGAACCAGACTGCGTTTCAAGGGGTTAGTCGACTTATGATTTGGGCAAGTCGACTAATACTGTAAAACAGTGAGCATAAACAGCTATTTAAGAGTTATGATTTTTGTTGATAAAAATACAAGTTTATCCAAGTCCTTGGCGAGGAAAAGCACTCGCATAACCAGTAGGGAATCATGAGAAAAGCGAGATCACTCGCCTAACTAATAAAGTAGGGGATCAAGAGAAAAGCGAGATAACTCGCCTAACAAGATCTTTGCTGCGTCCAACAAAGGGAAATTCGGCCCCAATCCAAAAGGAGGGTATCGGCCCTAAGTCTTGCCGCCGGAGAGGAACGCGGCCAAAATCCTAAAGGAGTGGCCGGTCTTCACAAGTGATGGAGAGAGGTTGAAGAAGGTGGTATGGGGATGTTGTTGTGGAGAAGATGGAGTTTGAGTAAATAAAGGAAGCAAGAGAAGGAGCTCTCTCTCGGTGGTTCCTCTGCTGGGAGCCGCAGGAAGCAAGAAGAAGAAGAAGAAGAAGTAAAATGAAGGGAGAGAGAAGGAGAGGGGGTATTTATAGGAGTTGGATTGTGAAGTGATGCAAATGAATAAGGGAGAGGGGGTTTGTGTAAAATTGGGGAGTTAGGTGACTTTCTCCTTTGACCAGCTATGATGATGAGAGGGGAATGAGGGTGTCTTGGGAATGACATTTGGAAGAGAAGAATTAAATGAAGAGAGAGAAAAGGTAAAGAATGAACATAATAATGTGCACATCCTTTAAGGCAAAAGAAACAAAGAGGGGGGACTTGCGTTTCCCATTCTCAAACGCAGCACACAACCTGCGTTTGGGCCGCAAGGAGCTAAACGCAGAGATTAAAGCTGCGTTTAGGGAAAAAGCCAAAAGCTGCGTTTAAAGAGGAGAGAGAAAGTCATGATAATTGATGGGATTTGACCTGAAGTGCATTAAATGCGGAATGGGGAGGATCTTCACAATAAATGCAGAATCCCAGGTAGGTGAGATCCGCGTTTCAGGAAGGAGAGAGAAAATGGGAAAGACAAGGTGGAATATATGGGACAATCTCCTCGGTATCTGGGAAAACACCGGAAAGCCCAAAAATGAAGTAGTTCGGAAAGCTTCCAAAAATTCTCAAAAATCATAAATATTATAAAATGATTTTTAGTGAAATTGATTTTCAGAAATTCAATCTCCTTTTCAAGGTAAAAATCATAAGGTCAACCGTCAATCTCGGTATACACCGGATTGGCCGGGTTTTAATAAAATCTGATAAATCCCAGAAAATGCATTGGATAGAAAATAGGATTTAAGAATAATTTCTAAAGACACTTCTGGATATTCCACACCGTTTGTAAATTAAAAATTCGGGAATCGGTCAACGGTACTGGCCAACACCGGTTTTGAAGATTTACAACTTAATTCAGGAAAATTCCAGAAAATCATATAAAATTCAGAATATTGGAAAACGATGTTTAAAACTAAAATCGGTCAAATTGGAATACCAGAATGTCCAAACGAGCAATACTCTGGGATCGGGCCTTCGGTTCAAATCAAGGTTGACTCCGAATCCACGAATCCAAATCCAAGACAAAAGAATTCATACTACAAAACAAATACGGAAGTAAATCACAAAATACGATCGAGAAATCTGAACACGCAACTAAGTACGTATTCCAGGAACGGGGTGTTACAATCCATCCACCTTACAAAAAATTGCGTCCTCGCAATTTCGTTAAGGGGTAAATTGAACACAAGGAGGACAAAGGTTGGAATAAAGGCTCATAAAACCAAAACAGGATTAAGATGAACACAGGAAGGACCAGGATGGACAATGAGAACAGGATAAGGAGGAATATCCACGAAGGATTACCACTCAAAATACAAAAGGTCAGGGGGTGCTGTCACAGTGACTTCCTCAAGGTTCCTGCTCCAGATACTGAGCTTCATACTCTGCTGCTGCTTCCTCAGATACCTCTGCCGCCATGTTGTGAACTTGGCCCCTGCCATAATCTGCTCTGGGTCTTACTCCTCTCTGTGGGTGATCATGTTGCTGAGGCGAAAATGGGGCTCTTCGGTCCACGGGTTCTGGGTTCCTTCTCAGTGGTGGAGCTGGAAGTGCCGGGGGTGCTGCTCGTGCTGGAATTGCTGGTGGTACTGGGTAATTCCTCTTGAATGGACAATCACCTATAGAGTGATTTTCAGATCCACATACCAATCATAGCCTATTAGCTCTTCGGCAATTGCGTTGGATGTGTCCGGGCTTCCGGCAGTACCCGCATATCATCTGCTGCTGGGGAGGTTGGAATGGTCGCTTAATCACTGGACCATGGGTTGTCCTAGCTGTATCTTCCTCACTTATCAACTGAAAGGGCCTCTTCACCGACTTATTCTGCACCTGGTTCTCATTCTTCTTCTCCAGTCCCCTTTCTACTTCACGGGCAATGGAGAGGACCTGAGAGTATGTCTTTAGCTGTTGAGGAATAAGGAACATCTGGACATCCATCTTCAGCCTTGTTGAAACCTGCTCGCCCTCTTTCTTCATCTGTCACCATGTAGGGAGCAAACCTGCTAAGCCTCAAGAAATCAGCAGCATATTCATCCACTGACCGATTGCGCTGCTGCAGGCGGATAAATTGTTCTTCCATTTCCTTTGGGCTGTTGCCGGGAAGAATCTCTCATAGAAACCCTTTGAGAATTGGTCCCACGTAATAGGTTTCTCCAGTGTTGCTTCTTCTGCAACCACCAGGTTCTGGCCACATCTCTCAGCTGTATCTTAGCCACTTCCACTTGGTTCTCATCGGGACTCGGGCCGCCTTCAAAAGATCCGTTGTGTCTATCAGCCACTGTTCTGCATCCAGAGGCTTCTCTGTTCCTGAAAAGATTGCCGGCTGTAATCTTCTGAAGTCTGACACATTGCCTGGCCTCTGTTCTCGTGGTGCAACCAACAGTCCTTGACGCAGAAGCTCTGTCTGCTGCTGTTGATTCTGCATCATCCCTTGAAGTATTCTTATCATACCATCACTGTCTCTGTTGGGTCCATCTTGAGAGGTACTAGGACCATTGCGTGTCCCCGTCTTTCCATATTTGAGTTGGTAAAAAGGGTGACAAGAAGGAGCTGGAAGGTAAAAGATTGATGGGTCTCAGGACACAAGGAATGGATCAGAAGAAAGAAAAGATAACTCTGCACTTGTAGTGGAATGTATAACCAAGACTCATGCATTCCAGTTGCAAATTTCTTTACCAATAATTGCCATCTGGACGTACTGAGGAAGTAAGAGCCTAGGCTCTGATACCAACCTGTAATGCCCCGATCACGCGGGTACGGGGACGTTACTGCAACGTATATACGCAAGTCAGAAGTACCTTCACGTATATACGCTAAGCATCAGTACAGGCAAGAAGAATCAGAGTACGGAAGCAAGTGGTACATTATACATTCCAATACATGAGTCCAATAACAGAGTTATCACCAGAGGTGATCAATATTACAATAAATATTACATCACCTGACAGGCGCAAATGCGTGAGTACAAGAGATGTACATATATGAACAGTACAAAAGGGTGCTCACGAGATAGCTGGAGATATCGCGAGCCAACCAGGAGGTGCAAGGATGGGACTGGAGCTACAACTGATCTGACAGC